>JAQZBX010001628.1:69733-80494 GCA_029593785.1 Cabassous unicinctus
AGTATTGTCCAAACTTAAAAGTGAAACATTATGCAGGAAACTTTGTTAATCAGCAATATTTTACTGGTCAGCACTTTTCATATTTCAGGAGGAATAATGAGAACTAGAACAGTGGGCATATTGGGGATGTTTTGTAACAAATAAGAACAGATAGGGTACATTCTGGGGAGTGTTGTGTTCCTCCCTTGGAAGCTGGCCACTTTCTCAGGGACTGACACATAAACTTTGGAATGTACTTCCCAGGGAGTGTTGTGTTCCTTTCTGAGGAGGCTGGCCACTTCCTCGAGAACTGACGCAGTACTCGCAAGTTGGCATCTATAGTAACAAGTTTATTTATTATGAACTCAATAAAAGGGACAGTCCTTGATCAGGCCAGTTGAAGTCCCACCCTTGGAGGGGGTGCTCTGCCCCGGGGTTTACTTCCAATTGGGACTCTGGTATTGGCTGCTGATTTGGGACGTCCCAGCCATGAGATAGATGTTGGTGTGCCCCCCGCCCCCTCCCCCATTAGTTTGGAAAGCTTATGTCTATATGTATATATATCATGAAGGGATTGTGATACAGCAGTTGGACCCCTGTTTATAGATGATTTTTTGTTTATTTCAGATTCTCTCAGTTATTAACAGAAGTTTAATAAAATAAATAAATATATGTCTGTGTATTGCTTTCTCATGCTTGAGTTAAGTCATCATATCAATCTGTATATATATATAGTAAAGCATTAACAAAGCATTTTATTCAGCAGAACATCAGGGAAATACTGGCTTCATAAGATGAGTTGGAAAGTGTTTCCTTTTCTATTTTCTGGAAGATACTGTATATATTGGTGTTCATTTTACTTTAAATGTTTGGTGTAATTCTAAGGTGAAACCATCTGGACCTAGAGATTCTTTTTATGGAGATTTTTATTTTATACACAAAATAATTTTTCTCATGGACATAGGGCAATTCAGATTAACTATTTTATATTATCTGAGTATTGGTAGATTATAGTTTTCAAGGAATTTCTTCTAAGTTATCAAATTTATAAGTGTAATGCTCTTTATAATATTCTCTTATTATATTTGCAATGGTTGTAGGATATGTAGTGATATCTCCTGTTCGATTTGTGATTTGCATCCTCTCACTATTTATATTTGTTAGTCTTCTTAGAATGTTATCAATTTTATTATTTTTAAAATTGTATGTTTCTTGATTTTCTTTGTTTTCTTCTTTTACTTTCATTGATTTCTGCTTATTTTTATTATGTCTTTCCTTTTTATTTGAATTAATTTTGTTCTGATTATTTGAGTTTCTTGAAGTTGGAATTTAGGTTAGTGTTTTGACATCTTCCCCCCTTTCCAATTTAAGCATTCAGTGTTACAAATTTCTGTTCAACACTGATTGAGCTCTGTTCCATAAATTTCCATTTGATATATTTGCATTTTGTTCAGGTCAATGCATTCTTTTTTCTCTTGAGACTTCTTCTTTGATCCATAAATATTTCAAAGATGTTTTAATTTCCTAGTATAGAGTGATTTTCCTGATTTCTTTCTGTTACTGGTTTCAATTTTGATTCAGAGAAAATACGGTATTTTTCTGTATTGTTTCAATTATTTAAATTTTGTTGAAGTTTGTTTATGATCCAGAATATTATTTATCTTAGTGAATGTTTTCTGGGCACTTGAGAAATATGTGTATTTTACTCTTTTTAGGTGGAGTATTCTATAAAGTCAATCAGATCCTCTTGATTAAAAACTTGGCTTTGTTCTATGTCTTTCCTCATTTTCTGTCTAGCAGAAAGTGGGGTGTCAAGGCCCCCAATAATAAATGTGGATTTATCTATTTCTCCTTTCAATTCTGTCAATTGTTGTTTCATGTATTTTGTGGCTGGATTTTTGGTGCATACATCTGTAGGATCACTCTTACATCTTTATGTAATGTCACTCTTTGACCCTATAAAATTATTTTCTTTGAAGTCTACTTTACCCAAAATGAATATTAGCATTTCTGTTCTTTTGTATTACTGCTTGCATAACATGCTTTTCTCTATCCTTTTACTTTCAATCTTTCTATACCTTTTCTATTGAAGTGAGTTTCTTGTAGATAGCATATACTTGCTCCCTTCCCCTTCTCATTTAATTCAGTCTGCTAATCTCTGGCTTCCAGTTGGCATGTTTAGACCTCATATGTTAAAATAATTTTAGCCTAAGATTTTCAAAAGGAAAACATGATAGGATGAAATTATCAGCAAAAGTTTATTATCCTCAGAAAAACCTGTTTATACTCTGTGCCAGATGACCAATTTTCTTAAAGAATAAATTGGAAAATGATTTTTTAAAAAGGCATAGACATTTGGAAGCTATTTAATTCTGGGAGCATCAATCAAAAATATTGTTTCATCTTCTAAGTGCTCAGCATTAATCAATCAGAATTATTACATAGTGGTATATTTTTAGATTATGTTTGCTAATATTGTGTGGAGGATTTTGACTTCTGTATTCTTGAGAGATATTGTTCAATAGTTTTCCTTAGAAAGTTCCTTGTCTGATTTTGTTATTAGGGTAATCTGGCCTCATAAAATGAGTTAAGAAAGTGTTCCCTCAGCTTGCATTTTAAGGAAGACATTGTCGAGATTTGCTGTCATTTCTTCTTTAATACTTGGTACAATTTACCACTGAAGTAATCTTGGCCTGGTGCTTTCTTTTTTTGGAAGGCTATTTATTATTTATTCAATTTCTTTACTAGATACAGTCTTATTCAAATTATTCACTTCTGTTAGTCTGTCTTCCAAGGAACTGTTTCATTTCATGGTTTTCAAACTGTGTAAGTATTGAATTCTTCATAGTATTTTGTGTCATGTGTTTCTCTCTACTGTAATCCTACAGTTGTTATACTGGAACCCTGCTGGCATGTTGTTGAGTGTGGGGGTGGGTAGGTTAACATCTCTAATCTTATTATTAAATCTCAGTCTTTGAATAGACCTGTCATTCCTGGACTATGGCTTCCACAAGTGCTTCTTTTCTTCCTCCCTAAGTAAGAGAAGAAGTCTAGAAGGGGCTGGAGTCTGAGAAGAGTCCTTCCCCAGAAGGAATACAACTTTGGTAAATACTTTTCTTCTGGACAGTAGGCCTTTGCTGTAGAAAATGTTCAGGACAAGGCACAATCTTCCTTTCTCTGCCAGAGCCACAAGGGGATCTTTCTGGGATCTTCACTGTGAGAACTTGGCGGGGTTCCTGGAGGTAAATGTAATGATTAAATTCTTATTTTTTTGTCATGCTATTAAGAGGAATTATTTAAATCCAAAATCCTCACTATGGTTTTTTGTGGATGAAGTTTGGAGAAGGCCTGGTGATTTTGTTTCCCTTTTTGGACAACAAAGAACAGCACAAAGTTTCTTACTTCTTTTATTCCCTTGAGGCACAGCCTGGATGTTTAGGCGATAGGAATTTGCTTTTGATACCTTGAAAATACCATTTCTTCTTTTATGAGTTGACTTAGATAGTTTCAACCATATCTTCTCCAGCAGAACATCAGGAGATCTAGTGGAATACGACCCTTAATACCTGACATTTTGCAAGAAAAAAAATAGAAAAGTTTAAAAATATGTAACAGTAATCTAAGGTAATGCTGAAACTTATCTGTCTTGACCATCTCAAGCACTTCAGCAGAGAGGTAAAAAAAAATCAGCTTGTTGTTATGTAACTAAATTCTTTATGTTGTCTTTTATTAAATTATACCTGTAAAACCATACATAAATATATTCCATATTAATGCTTAGTATTCTCAGATTGCTTTAAACATTTTAAAGTAAAAGATTCCCTCTTCAATTCTTTCATTCAAATTATTTCTTTAACTTACAGTCATTTCAGTATTCACTAAATTATAAGCCATGAAAAATGTTTAATTTCAGTTATAAAATAGTGAGTTAGTTTTCTCAGTTCTGAGTTAATTTTCACTCAAAATATAGTATGAGATTAAAAAGATTTTAAGAATTTTTTTTCAAATTTACATATAATCCTTAGCACTAACAGCCTCGAACCAAATAATTTGACTTCAAAATATTGACAAATGATTGACCCTGGGTTAAAAAGGAAAGCCAAACAAGAGAATTTCCTAATTATGTTTCACTAGTGTGGATATTAATTATGATTAATTCCGGATATATATGGAATTCACTCTAGATTTTAAATGTTAATGAGTAACAACAGAGAAGCTGACATGTATAAATCAAAAAATTGATGATCCAAAGAATATCCATGTTTGAATTTAGAATGTCAAATATACAGTGATCTCCATTTATGAAAGAAGAATAATGGCAATAGACATAAGAATCATGGGCTGATTCTTGGGTTTTTGTCATTTTATTTCCAATGATAATGTTAGCAAATCACTGAAACTACACTTGATGTTATGTGTATATGCTAGGCACTCAAGATTAGTTTTCCAGTGGCATAATACTGAACTTATATTTCCGTTTTGTTTCAGTTTGTGCTTTTTGTAGAATAGAAAGATGAAGAATTTTAGCTCTAGGCCTACATCCATAATTTACTAGCTTTGCCTTAGAAAAATCTATGTTTAGTAACCCCCAAAGGCAATGGTTTGACAGGAACCAGATCATTTAAAGTGGTTTATATAGATCTTGACAAGTTTCCTTCTAATAATAAATTTCATTGCTTAAGTTATGGACAATCTTCCTTAATAACCTAATCTATTACCTTTGATTTTTAAGGAAACATATTACCCAAATAATTTCTTAAAATCTATATTGGTATCTATAATAAGAACACTGTAGGCTGGTTATTATTTTTTCATTCCCTCAAGCATTAAAATGCTGTGTTCCATCTCACTTCATTTTTCTCCTGAATTTCGAAGGTGGCAAAGTTAATTTTATCCTTATATGGAACTTGGCTATGACACATGTCCCAGTAAGGTTGGGGGTAGAGAAAGGACCAATCTGTTAGACTTTTCCCACTGCCTGGATTGGTCTGATACCCCAAATTAGGGTAATAACCATCCTTGATGTCAACCATTATTTTGGTTGAAAAGTATTAAATATTTGATGCTTTTGAAGCCTTTTAGAAAAGAAGTTCATGTTTTCTTTGTCAATACTTTCTTTTAAATTAATGAATGAATTAATTTAAGATTATGATCAAATCACTCATCTTTCACCAGAGTTTTCATCTTTTACTCTCACCTCAAAAATTATTTTTTAAGAATTGTGAGAAGATGGCATTGGAGTAGACAAGAAGGGCTTTACTTTCCCACAAAAACAATAGAGAAGAACCAAAAGTTGTCTGAGGGACATACTTTGGGGGTCAGAAGACCAGGACAGTGCTACAAAACTCCCAGAACAGTGAGGGACACAGAGTCAAAAAACCCTGAACAACAAAGTGAGTAACCAAACCCTCATGGTGGCCAGGAAAGGCTCCTCTCACCCACCCCCAGACATTAATCTGAGGTAAAACCCCTGGCTTACTGCAGCTGACTGAGAGGGGAACAGACATCTTCCTCCCTGTCAGTTGTAACAAAGGGAAAATGGAGTAGGTTTCAGGGGGTTTTTCTTCAGTGAATTTGGCAAGCAGAGCCTGCTTTGAATCTTGGCTCTAGCCAGATCAAAACACAGTAAAACGGAGACGGAAACACCTTTGTAGAAAGGTGCACCGATGAACACCATCTGTTGGCTGGTCTGGAATTTGCATTTGGTTCTCTCTGTACCCTAACTCTCGGGAGAAAATCTTCTCCTCACTAGTGAGTCCCTGGCCTAATTTTGATAACTTATGCTGGGCAGATTTAAAGACTTAGGATAAGTTGAACCAAATATCAAAGAAGAGTGATGAAAAACAACAACAACAAGAATAAGCATGGAAGAGAAATTAGCCATCAGGATAAATTCACCAACATATTCAAATTCCTAGACATCAGCAAAAATTACAAACCATACTAGGAAAGAAGAAGAGATGTCCCAGCCAAGAAAAAAAAAACAACACAAATATCCTGAAGAGATACAGATACAGGATTTAAGACAATGAATCAGTGATAATCACACATATCTCCTAAATCAATCCAAGTAACTTAAATAAAATATGACTAAAGAGATAAAAGACATTAAGAAGACAGTAGGTGAGAATAAAGAACAATTTAAAAGCCTCCAAAGAAAAGTAACAGATCTTATGGAAATGAGAGACACGATGGATGAAATTAAAAAATACATTTGAGGCAAACAAGAGCAGAATTGAATTGCTCCAAGACAGAATTAGTGATTTCAAAGACAGAATACCTGAACTGGAAAAGATAGGAGAACAGAAAGAGAATAGAAAAATTGGAACAAGGTCTCAGTGAATTGAATGACAACACAAAATGCATAAACATACACATTATTGATGTTCCAGAAGGAGAAGAGAATGGAAAAGGTGCAGAAAGAATATCTCAGGAAATAATGACCAAAAACTTCCCGACCCTTATGAAAGACATAAATATCAATATACAAGAAGGACAATGTGCCCCAAACTGAGTAAATCTGAATAGACCTACCCTGAGACACCTACTATTTAGAATGGCAAATATCAGAGATAAAGAGAAGACTCTGAAAGTAGCAAGATTAAAACAAAGCATCATATACAAGGGAACCTAGATAAAATTAAATGCCAACCTCTCATCAGAAACAATGGGGATGAGAAGAAAGTGGTGTGATGTATTTAAGGTACTGAAAAAGAAAATCTGCCAGCCAATAACTCTGTATCTGGCAAAGCTGTCCTTCAAAAATGAGAGTGAGTTCAAAGTCTTCACAAACAAACAAAACTGATAAAATATGTTACCAAAAGATGGGATTTACAAGAGATATTAAAGGAGTGCTGCAGCCTGAAAGTAAAAAACAAGGGCTAGAGACTTGGAGAAGAGTGTAGAAATGAAGATTGTTAGGAAGGATAAATTATAGGGTAAAAAACAGATAATATTATGATATGACAATGACAGCCAAAAGACAAAATGGATGAAGTAAATAATGCCTTTACAGTAATAACAGTGAATTGTAATGGCTTGAACTCTGTGGAGACCCACATCCCCACAGCACTTAACAGCCTATGTGACCTAGACATAGTTAAAGGTTAACAACCCTCCCCAGATGGGAGAAAATGCATAAATGGTATCATAAACTATAATCTGCCCAAAGCAGTAAATGTCCTTGGTACCTCATGTGTATACTTCATGTGACCCTAGCATGAACTCTGTTCTCATACCCTATGGAATGTTCTTATTCTAAAATGCTTTATATATCACCCCTCATTTTCTCATCTCTGTGGAGTGCTATCTTCATTCTCTGAACTTCTGCCATCAGAGATTCTCTCCTGCCTGTAAGTCTCAATAAAACTTATTCTTGACTAAATGCCAGGTGTGTTCTTTGGTCTTGCAGTCACACGAGCTTGTATCCTTCAGGAGTTCAGTCATAAAAATTGGTGAGCCACAGGCAGGAGACTGAAGGGCCACCAGCAGTAGTAAGCATGAGCTTAGGGAAAGGAGAATCCATGGGGGAAATCTTGGGTTGACCTATAACGTCCATGTGGGTCAGAGTGGCTGCCCTCCAGGACGAGTTGGGACTGTTGAGAGTATAGGAATGTCCAAAAAACTCTGGCAGGTATGCTGGCTGTGTTACTGCAGATAGCAGAGCAGCTGCACTAAAATAAGGAAAAAGGAAGAGCTTAATGGGATGTTATTTTGATAACATTTTAAGTTTTATTCACATTTTATTTTGATAAGAATTTCATCAAGGTGTTAAAAAGAACTTTCAGTTTTGAACCAATAGCGTACTCCGGAACTTCAAGTCTAAGTGTACTCCTGTAGAGTAATCCAGAATACTCTACAGTATTAAGTGTTAAATGTCTGCCTGTTTAAACTGCTGAATTAGTGTTTAACTTCATTTTTACTGTTCAAATATTCCTAATTGGTTGCTGGTTAATAATAAAAGTGTTTCCAAGAGCAAGATAGCATATTCCAGGCAACACTGATTTGAGAGGGGATTTTAATGGCAGTAAAAATCAGAGATGTGAAATGATGGAGAGCTTGGACACAGCCATACCAAAGGAATGAGAATTATGAGTCAAACTAGTGAGGTTTATGTTTCTGTTGGTGTGTCTTTACTCTTTTTGTATTTCTGTTTTTTCAGTGTATATTCTCATACCTCTGGATGGTAATATTAAATTAACAAAAGAAAATTCTTAAAAGAGCTCTATTCAAATTGCTAAAAATTAAATGGGTGCTTATATAGGTAAATGAGTACTCCTGAAGCTCAAATTGGAGAAGCCAAACAGGATAAAAAGTCACATAGAATCTGAATAAAGAAACTATTTAAAGGGAAAAAAAATTTAAAGTTTATCCTGAATTTGACCATTATCTTCCTATAGCCTATCGTGCCCCCAAGGTCTTCTCCTAACCTTGATTGTATTCCAGTGACTCATTAAAATCAGTTGAGGAAACTAAGGGGATGGGCTGGGTGTGGAAAGATAAGGTAAATGTGGGTTTAGCCTAGAATTCTGTCTGCTAGGCCTGGAAATTAAAATTATAGGAACAGAGGGGATATTACAGAATAAATTTTGTTTTGTATAGTCTGTCCTATAATTCCTCAGTTAAATTTTAACAACTTTTGTGATGACAGTAATAATCCAATGGCCAAATTTCAGTAAGTAAAGAAAAAGTCCTTGAAAACAATGGAAAGATTTTTCTAAATTATGATTGAATAAATTAGACAATTATAATTATTACATTACTTGGCAAACAGTGTGTTTTTAAGGTTATTCACAATTTTAGAATTTTATTAAAGAAAAAAAGAGGTTTTAGCTTCCTGTGGAGGAAGGAAGAAAAAAGAACATCTCTTGAATAAATTATAATGGTTTCAATTTTATTTAGCTTGGGTGTAATCTCCCTAGGCTTATAGGATACTAATAAAATGTATTATATGTGTTAAATCTTTAAGATGATGAAAATTGTAAGTTATTGGCTAATGAAATTATTACAAATCTCTTTTAAAAAATAATTTTTGCCTAAATTGAAATGAATGTGTCTTTTTTTTTTCCTTCACAGAACAGAATGAGAGATATGAGACTTAAATGAATATAGAAAGAAGTAAAAGGTTTGTGGAAGTGAATGCCTAGTCAATGCTGACTAAAATTTGGTAAGGTTGTTTAAGAGAATGTGTTCTGTCCTAAGATAAGATGGCTAGTTTTCATAAAATCAGGGTGGAAAGAGGTAATACAAGGCATGAATGAATATAGAAAGTTGTAGAAGGTATTGTAGAAGGTAGCATTAAGTAAGGAAATGTGTTCTGTAAAGGCAAAATTTGTCTTGAGATTAAGTAACCAGTCTATGTGGTTATGGATAGTTAAAAGAAATTTGCAAAAGCATTTTCTAAAATAAAATATTTAAATGACTAATTTCAGGAAGCCATTATTAAACAGAAACCTGAATTGATATAGATAACAAAAAGTAATGTATGGTTAATTATAAAAGGTTTGTAAAAACATTGTCTAAACTGAAGTATTTAAATGGCTAGTTCCAGGAAGTCACTATTAAATAGAAACTGGAATTGATGCTGATAACAAAAAGTAACTTCATAACAGGGAAACCTGTCAGAGGCTACCTCAATCTGCATATTAAAGTGATGGGCCTTACCCTATGGAATGTCCTTGTTCTGAAACCCCTTATATATCACCCCTCATTTTTTCATCTTTTTGCTGAACGCTCTCTTTTCATTCTCTGAAATGCTGCCATCAGAGATTCTTTCCTGACTGTAAGTCCCAATAAAGCTTATGCCTGACTAAATGCCAAGTGTGTTCTTTCATCTAAGAGCCCCACCAACTCATGTCCTTCAGGAGTTTGATTGTAACAAACTACCCCCAAAAAAAGACATAGACTGATAGAATGGGGGAAAAAATGAGCTGTCTGTATATTGTCTACAAGAAACTCACATCATATGTGAGGACACAAGCATGTAAAAAGTGAATGGTTGAAAAAAAGATATTCCATGCAATAGTAACCAAAAAAAGAATGGGAGTAAGGATACTAATATTGATCAAAATAGATTTTAAATGCAAAATTGTTTTAAGGGATGAAGAAGGTCATTATATATTCATAAAAGGGGCAATATGCCAAGAAGAAATAACTATACTAAATATTTATGCACCTAACCTCAGTTCCCCAAGGTACACATGGCACACACTGGCAAAGCTGGAGGGAGAAATAGATATCCCTACAATAATATTTGGAGATTTCAATACATCACTCTCAGTATTGGAGAGAACATCTGTTCAGAGGATTAATAAAAAAACAGAGAGCTTGAATAATATAATAAATGAAACAGACCTAATAGACATCTATAGAGCATTGCACCCCAAAAGAGCAGGATATAATTTCTTTTCAAGTGCTCATGGATCCTTCTCCAAGATAGACCATATGCTGGGTCATAGGACAAGTCTCAATAAATTAAAAAAGATTGAAATTATACAAAACACTTTCTCTGATCATGAAAGAATGGAGCTGGAAATCAATAATGGAAGGAAAAAGGGAAATTCATAAATATATGGATACGAAACAGCACTCTTAAATAATCAGTGGGCCAAAGAAGAAATTGCAAGAGAATTCAGAAAATATCTTAAGACAAAGGAAAATGAGAACACAACATGTCAAAAGCTATGGGACACTGCAAAAGCAGTGCTGAGAGGGAAATTTATAGTTCACAATGCTTACATTACAAAAGAAGTAAGAGCCAAAATTGAAGATATAACTGCACAC
>JAQZBX010001629.1:0-21992 GCA_029593785.1 Cabassous unicinctus
TTTTTTTTTTTTTTTAAATAGCTATATTTATTTATTTATTTATTTATTTATTTTTTACCGGGAGGTCCCGGGGATCGAACCCAGGTCCCTCCATATGGGAGATGGATGCCCAACCATTTGAGCCACATCCGCCCCCCTATATATCGCCTTCTGTGGCTGGCTTCTTTCACTAGACATACTGTTTTCAAGATCCATCCATGTTGTCATGTATAAGAATTCCATTCCTTTTTATGGCTGAATACCGTTCCACTATATGAACATAACCACATTTTGTTTATCCATTCATCAATTGATGGATATTTGGGTTATTCCTACTTTTGGGCTACTATGAATAATTCTGTTTTGAACATTCATGCACAAGTGTTTATGTGGACATATGTTTTCAGTTCTCTTGGGTGCATTCATAGGAATGGTATTCAGTTATCTTGGGTGTATACCCAGGAGTGGCATATTCCTAGGGTCATATGGTAACTATGTTTAACTTTTTGAGAAATTGCAAAGTGGCTACACTATTTTACATTCTCACCAGCAATGTATAAGGGATCCAATTACTCCTACATCCTCGCCAACACTTATTATTGTCTGTCGTTTTTTTTTATTACAGCTGTCCTAGTTGATGTGAAGTGGTATGTCATTATGATTTTGATTTGCATTTCTCTGATGACTAGTAAGGTTGAGCATCTTTTCATGTGCTTATTGGCCATTTATATCTCTTCTTTGGAGAATTGTCTACTCAAATCCTTTGCACATTTTAAATTGGCTTAGTTGTCTTTTTATTGTTGAGTTGTAAGAGTTCTTTATATATTCCAGATACTAGTCCCTTATCAGATATGATTTACAAATATTTTCTCCCATTCTGTGAGTTGTCTTTTAACTTTTTTGATAGTGTCTTTAATGCACAAAAGTTTTTAATTCTGATAAATCCCAACTTATCCATTTTTTGTTGTTGTTGCTCGTGCTTTTGGTGTCAGATTGCCAAAAAACAGTTGCCAAATCCAAGGTCATGAAGCTTTACACCTATTTTTCTTCTTCTAAGAGCTTTCTAGTTTTAGCTCTTACGTTTAGGTCTTTGGTTCCTTTGGAGTTAATTTTTGTCTGTGGTGCAAGGTACTTCCAAGACACCTTGCACTTCAGTGTCCTAGACCTTTTCTCAGAGTGCCAAGTCATTCAGAATTCCCTTCCTTCTTTGCTTATTGAAATAATATCTACTCTACAGTCTACCTTGGCTCTATTATGCCTTTTTGGATCCTGGCATGAAGTCATCTCTCATTCATCTGTGCCTGTGCTTGTGCGTTGTATCACACAATCATATACTACAGCCTTGTACTATAGTCTTTCTTCTGTGTGTATGTATGTCTCATCTCCCTTTCCAGAGTGTAAGTCTCCTGGCAGGGCAGGGGCTTTGGCTCATGTATCTTTGTATTCTCCAATATCTAGCAATGCACCATGCTCAGAGGAGGTGTTCCACAGGTATTTGATTTTTTTAAAAAATAAGCTTAGATGATCAGAATAACAGCTTTCATTTATTAGATGATAAGAATAATAGCTTCTGTTTCTTGAGTGTTTACCAGGTCTAGGTATTTGGCTAAGGCATCTACTTGCATTATTTCATCTCATCTTCACAACAACTCTGTGAGGCATAGCTACTATTAAACCCCCATCTTGTGAAATGGTAAATACTGGGTAATGGAGCCAGGTTCTAAATCCAGAGAGCCGAACTCCAGGGCCCATGCACTTGACCACATAGCTATGCCAGTGGGCTACATGTAATAGACAAAGCTACCTCACGGTATTTACTCTTTTGTAAAACTGTGATAATCTTTGTAAGTGTATTTTATTGCTTTGACCTTACTCCAAAAGAGTTGGAGCCTACTTTTCAGGGGTCATAGGAGTTATTTTCATGGATTCCGTGTCTATCCCTCCAGGAGAGCGCCTTGCGGTTGTGGAAGTGCAGTGTGAACGGCTGAGGATGCTGTACCGGGACTGTGCTCGGCCTCCTCCGCCCCCACTGCAGGCCGACCGCAGACAGGTGAGCCTTCTGGTCCGCAGCCTGCCAGGTGCCGCATGTGTCATGGGAGTAACTGTCGTTAAAAACACTGTGCACACACACACACCAAAAAAAACAAAACAAAAAAACACTGCACAGCAATTAATAAAGTTGAGAATGAGGACTTGCAAAAGCCACGTGGGTGTGTAGTGTCTACAAAGACATGCTATCATCTTTGATTGTCAAAGCCCATTGCTTTGGCATTCTGAATATTGAAAATGTACAGCAAAGGAGCAGAACTCATTAATTTATGAAGAATTTTTGTATGTTATCAATGACAGAAAAAGGAAGTTTAAAAAATGTAGATCTGTAATCTGTTTCATTATAATAAGTATAGAGTATGAAAGAACTAGTGATCAAAAAACAAATGTGGCAAAATGCTAAAATTGGTGTATCTGTGAATGTTCATAGCAGCATTATTCATAATATCCCTTAAGTGGAAACAACCCAAATGTCCATCAGCTGATGAATGACTAAGCAATAGGTGATACAACTACACAATGGAACTAATACATTCTCAAACATGGGTGAGCCTCAAAACAATGATGCCAAGTTAAAGAAGACTGTCACAAAAGGCCATATATTTTATGATTCCATTTATATGAAATGTCCAAATTAGGAAAATCCATAGAGACAGAAAGTAGATTAGTGGTTGCCGGGGATTTGAGGGGAGAGGGTTGTGGGGAGTAACTGCTAATGAGGTATGGGGTTTCTTTTAGTGGGGACAAAAATGTTCCAAAGTTAAGTGGTAGTGAGGGGGCACAACCCTGGAAATATACTTTGGAAACATTGAAGTGTACACTTTAAATGGGTGAATTACATAGTATATGAATTATATCTCAATCAAACTATTTTTAAAAGTTGGTGTAGAGGCTTCAGGCCTACTGTCAGCCTAACTGTACTTGTGAGGTGGCCATGGAAGCCATGGTATGTTCAGGGCTAGCTCAGGTCTCCTCGTCAGGGAGGCCCGTGAGAGAGCCTGATGAAGAATTCAGGTGCCCCGGAGGCCACACCCTGGCCGCAGACGGCCGCTTCTCCTTAGCTTACTGAGACAGAAAGGGAAAGTTGAAGGCTGGCAGGCCCATACGTGTTGAACTGGATGCTGATGCCTGGAAGAATCTCCTTTCTGTGCTCATGTAGCCACACCTGATAAGACTGGCCTGTTTGACTACATGCCCAGTTCTTCTGTGGAAAAGTCTAATCAAGCTTGCCCACTTGAAGATGAAATGAGAGTCTGAACGCATTCACTGCCCTCAGCTAAACTCCTTGTGGGACAAAAAAGAGATAAGAGAACTGATTGAGTGAAAGTTAGAAAGGTGAAGAGAAAGAGGGGGAAAAGAGGAAGGAAACGATGTAACATTCTAAAAGATTGAATTAAACGAGCTTGGATTTAAAGCAAAAAACAAAGTTGGTGCATCTAAGTAAGGGGATACAAGAGTTGCTATATTATTCTTGCAATTTTTAAGTTTGAAATTATTTCAAAATAAAGAGATAAAATATGTCAAAGGAAAAAAAAGTCCACGTAAAACCACAACCTGTGCAGTGACCATTAATGTGATGTATTACCTCTAATTTTTTAACCAAAAATGGACTTCTGCTAATGTTTTGTATCCAGCTTTTTTTCAGTAGATGGTGAATACCTTTCCATGTCAACCAATAGCAACTTCATAGTCACTCAGGCTTTTTTGTTGGACCTATAGGCTGTCTCCAGTTTTCACTTCAACAGTGATCTGATTAACATCCTTAGAGCTAAATCTTTACCTGTGTCTTTCAATTTTTTTCTGTAGAAAACAAAGGTGAAATTCATGGCTCATAACTAAATTATAATCCCAGCAGATAAAAAAATTTTTTTTTTCTTCTTTGAGAGGGTAAAGGGATTTGTGTTTGCAGTTCCACTGAACCAGAGTTTTTTACCTAATGTAGCCAAAAGAGATTACTTGGAGCCCTTCGCGAGTGTTCCCACCTGTCCGAGCCTGCATGTTCTCATCTCACCTTACTTCAGTCACCTTCCTGGCTGACCCCAGCGCTGGTGGAGGCCTGCCGCGGGGCACGTTTATCTATGCCACCTCACCACTGCCCGTTCAGGTGAGAAATCACAGGAGACACTGCCTTTTGCCTCCTCCCTTCAAATTTGAAAGAAAAAGCCAGGTGCAGGGCCCAGACTGAGCCCTCTGATTGTCTGCTCACTTATGATGTTTCTTCAGGCCCCATCTTTTTACTGGGAAATTGAAATTGTTTCCTATGGAGATACTGATGACGACACTGGACCAATCGTTTCCTTTGGCTTTGCTACAGAAGCAGAAAAGCGAGATGGGGCTTGGACTAATCCAGTGGGCACTTGTCTTTTCCATAAGTAAGTGGCTGCAATTCCATAAGTAAGTGTCTTTGTTTCCCAAATGCTTTTGAACCCAGATCCCTTTATTTTATGAGTATAGGTTGGGAAATAGTGGCTTGTGTGTTTTAGTACTAAAGTAATATGATTATACGCTCTACCTCCAAAACATGTGTTGACGATATAGTAGGGTTTAGGGATCATGATTTCTCTTCTAATTATTCTTGCGCTGCTGAACACATCCCCCCACTGTCCACGCCCACCCTACAATCACTAAAGAGCCTCTGTGTTGACTGATTAGTCTTGTCTTTGACTTCCCTTCTTTGATTTTCCCTTAGCAATGGCCGAGCTGTGCACTACAATGGCTCCAGTTTGTTACAGTGGAAGAGCGTTCGCTTAGATGTGACTCTTTCTCCTGGTAAGTGCATGGGAGCCTTTTTACCCTGTGTATTTCTATTGTTCTAGGTTTTGGTCTAAATAAATTAAAAATAAATAAATTTAGCAATTTGAAATGGGCAGTGTGTCTTTCAGTGAAAATCAAACACTCGTTAATACTGCCCCCTAGTTTACATCAAGCCCCTAATTTTGAGAGGTCGTTACCATTTAGACTGCAGAAGTTCTTAACCGTTTTTGTTTGATGGACTTCTTTGCCAGTCAGAGGAAAACCACGGACCCCTTACTAAGTCTACACTCTGCTGTGTGTTATTTAATAAATACATCACACCCGCACCAACATGGCCCCACAAGAGTACTGTTTTTTTGACTTTCAATTCAAGCTCATGGACCTCTTGTTAAGAACCCCTGCTTTAGAGTCTCCGTTTGGTAATCTAAGAGTCACGTTGGTTTTCGTTTGGCCATCTTTAGAAAATTCTGAGGTTTTGTTTCTCTCTAAAGTTTGATCTTTCATCAGCTGTTCATTGGTGAACAGATAAATAGCTTCAAATAAAGAGAGCTCTACCGCTAGCTGTGAGATGCTGGAGGAAGGCATTAGTGGTAGGTGTGAACTGACTTTGCCTGCAGTGCCCTGAACATCTGGTCCAGCTTTCATAAATAGTCTCTGCAGATACTTCAGTCACAAAGACAGCTGATCAGTTAGGGAAAAAAGAAGTCTAGGCCTTCCTTTTTTCTAGCCTCCATTTAAATCCATTTAACTTGATCTGTATAGTATAGTAGATGAACTGGAAACAGTCCCAGCTGCTCCAGCAATAGCAGAATATAAGCACTGTCTTCTTGACATTAGAAGCAGCCAAACATGTTGGCTAATTATTTTCAGACACTACATCTTAGCATCATCTCTGCTAAAACTTAAATTGTTATATGTGATAGGTGGTCTGGGATAATTTTGCTGTCGCGTAACCTTGAGGAAGGCTTATTAAATTGCACTTTTCTAGGGAGCATGGAGTTTTCAGTTATGGTCAGGTTATGACTTTGAATAATTTCAGAGCAAAGTCATTTCTCTCTGCTTTATGGAGCAGAACTCTGACGTCTTAAAGGAGTACATATTTAAAATATGTGCTTTAAGCACAAAGGGATGTGTGGGAAGGGCAGGGGAAGTATAGGTGGGGTTTTTGTTTGTTGTTGTTATTTGTTGCTTTGTTTTGTTTGTTCTCATTTTGATTTTTGAGATAATTTTGGACCAGACTTCACACAAGAGGAATTGGGAACCCACTTTTTACAACAGAATCTCAACCTCTGTACCAACACTGGTGGTACTCCTCCATCGACAGATACTCATTGCGTGTCTCCTACGTGCGAGGCAGTCTTCTAGGCCTGGGGGATGCCATGGTGACATTTCCATTCTAATGGTAGCTAAAGCCTATGGCATTCTGTCATCAAAAACAGCTTACGTTTATTGGAGAGTTCAACAGCAAATTGGCTATCAGGCTACATTTAACTCTTACCTGAGACAGCCAATATAAGAGAGCTGCTGTAATGGATCTGCTTCTCTTGGTTCTCTTAAGTTCTATCCCAGTAACCAGTCACCTCCTCAGAAAGCAGCCTGGCCTGTATGATCTTAGCTTCCTTCAAAAATACCTCAAATACAGGGAAGTAAGGGTACATAATGTGATAGAATGATATATCTTTAGCTTACGTTGAAGATTGAGGTTTATTTTTGTTTTGTTTTGTTTTGTTTTGAAAGGTCTGGAAGTTCTTATTTTTATTATACTGTTAATTGCAAGCCCTTACAAAGATATTTTATGATTATGTCATAGCAAGTAATTATTTATGGCAACAAAGAGGAAATGCTAAAACCAAGGGAATTATTATAATTAAATATATAAATTTATTGGCATTTTTCTTAAAAAAGAAAGAACTAGGGTACATCCACTGAAGTCTGGGCATTCTAGCTCTACCTGTTACCAACTGGAATCATATTTTTAAAATTCCTGTGATCCTGAAGGTCTTGTCTGTTTAAGTTTCAGACAGCTTTTGTTTTTCTTTTGGCCACTAGATTTTTTAGGAAAAATTCACCTGCTTTATATGAAGAACGCACCAGAGGGCCACTTGAAGTATAATGAAAGCCAAGTTCATTTCCTACCTTTTCCCGTTCTTTGAACTTTTCAGGAGTAATGAATCCTTCAGTCTTCAGGTGGCGCTTTGTGGACTGCATATATTGTCCTAAAGTCAAACAGTCCCTGTCTGCCTCACGAAGTGCTTTCATTGTTGCATACACTTGCTCATCATTATTGCCTAAACCCAACATTATAGATATTTTAGAGATAGCATCAGGCTGAACCTCCTTGGCATGTTTCAGTACATGTAGAGACTGGTCAGAATTGGCCCAGGGATCACAAACTTTCCTCTGTAATTCTGGAGACTGTTTCCATATTATATGCATACACATCTAATCTGACAGAGCAACTTCCTCTATTGCTTTAAGATCTCCTTGGAAATCAGGGGTGAGGCAATCCACAAGAATTTTTGGATTCCTTTCCTTTAAGCATGACACAGTCTTTGCAAAGTGCTTAGCTTCCCCATCGGGTATATCATCTCGATCCACAGATGTCAGGCAACATAATCCAGACCCCACTCTGCAGTCGCCTTTGCAGTATTGAAGGGCTCACTGGCATCCAGTGGAGGTGGATTTCTTGCAGTTTTAACAACAAAATCTACAGCCTCTTGTATATGTGTTACCCATCAACATGATTGTGGCTGGGGCTGGGGCTGGGGCTGGGGGATATTCTCACCTCCCCAACACTCTCCAATATTTGGACATCTAGCTTCTCACACACTGTGTGGAGATTTAAATTTCACAATGTATTTTTCAGCTTATTGTAATTTTCCCCATGGAAATATCTGTCTTTAACCGTGGAGGTAGTTGTAACCATTCTCCTTTCTGGCATTTTAAGTTTCCTTTATATTCAACTCAGGTGCTCTTGTCTGCAAGATCACCAGATACAAAATCTTGAAGGTCTGGTCCATTCCGTAAAAATTCCCTTTTTTCTTCTGGCAAGGAACTCAATGCTCTGACTGGGCTGCATAAATATCTTCCAAATACCCGGGGTCCCAGTATGCAGGTGGCGCCACTGCAACGTACAGACATGTTCTCTTTGAACCTAGCAGGATCTAGAGGCCGAGGGATCAATGTTTCCTGGATCAGTATGGATCAGTAGAGAGTCTTTCAGTTTACATCCCAGGATTGAGTTTTAAAATGTGTTTTTGAAGACCATTTCTAAATCTTCCACAAACTTACAGAGAAGATATTACCTTTTCACTTTTATGCCCTTTATAAGTAGTATGCCCTTTATAAGTAGTATCCCTAAGTAACCCATGTGTCTCAATAGAAAAACCTACATTCATCTGTTTTGTTTTGTTTTTAATTGTACCCAATGTTTTGCCCCTTTGGTCTAGGCTGCCAAGAAAATAAAAGCAAAATTTCGTGTGTAATTACGGTAACCAACTGAACTCAGATGCTAGGTATTTTTGTCCTTCTCAATAGTTTCTAACTTATCTTTTTAAAATTGTTTATTTCTGTTGTCTTACTTTATTGTCTTTTTTATTTAAGTACAAGAAATCACTTCATGTCCTTTTCAGATATAACTGAGGGCAGAAAGAAAGAAAGAAAGAAATGAAAAGATGGTGATATGTGGCATCCGCACACCAGTTGCAACCGGGACATTTCTTGAGTAGTCAATAAAAGACTTGCTATCCTCTGCCTTAGGTGACGTGGCAGGAATTGGCTGGGAGAGAACAGAGGGGACTCCGCCACCTCCAGGGCAGCCAGCCAAGGGCCGTGTGTACTTCACCTACTGTGGGCAGCGCCTCTCACCATATCTCGAAGACGTCTCTGGTGGGATGTGGCCTGTGGTTCACATTCAGAAAAAGGCAGGTTATCTTGTTTGGGAAGGAAAACAGTTCTCCTAAGTAATGTGTTCCTATCAAGAATGGAAAAGTTACAGGCATCCAGCCTGCCCTGAGGCCCATCCCAGGTGGGCAGTGGCAAAGGGAAGGGCAAGCCAAGCCTGTGGGGGTGAAGTCCACCTTTCTTTGCATTGAACCCACAGTCTCGGATTGGACGGTGCTTGATCAAGGGACTTAAGTGCTCAACTGCTTTGACCTCTTCTTGGCCACGTTTCCTAAACACAGCCCAAGGAACACTAGTGTTTCTTGAAATGTCAGTAAAATGACTGTGTGGTTAAATAAGTTTTGAAAGTGACGAGTCGCTTAGTATGTCAGAAGCTCAGAGGACTCCTTCAGGAAAGAGTCAGAAGTGCACCTTTTTTTAACCCATGTTTATCTCTAGCATCTCCCAAACATATTTATTCATCAGTCTTTGCTTTGTGAAGAGTACCTGTTAACCTCGAATGTTTGTGGAACACATTGGTAGCTCAGAACTCTCCCTAAACTCCAGACTCATACCCAGCAGCCTGGGAAGCAGCTCAAAGCTAACCTGTCCAGAACTGAGCCTCACTCTGCCCCACCCCCAAATCTGCCTCTTCCCGTCTTCCTCATCTCAGAAGACGGCAGTTCCATCCCTCCTGTTGCTAAGGCCAAAACCCTTGGAGTCTCCCTTGGCTCCTCTTTTCCTCATGCTCCCCATCCTGTCTGTCAGCAAGCTAACAGTTGGCTGTACCTGCAAAATGCATCCAGAATCTGGCTGTTTATCCCATTCCACTGTCAACACCCTGCCCATCCACCGTTATTTCTAGGGTGACTTACTGCAATATTCTCCTAACTCCTCTCCCTGCCTCACTGTTGCCCTTTTATATGTCTTTTCAACACAGCAGCCCCAGTCAAGCACTTTCCATGGCCTACAAGACCCTGTAGAAGCTGGTCCTGTGTATGTTTCTGATAAACCATCTTTTATCACTCTATTTGTTGAGTGCGTTAATTAGAGATTCCAGAAGTTTAAGGCAGCATTTCTCACCCTGTTCCATTCATTCATTCAACAAATCTTTTTTGAGTGCCTACCATATGCCTAGCATTATGCTAAGCTCTGGAGCTATAACAGTGAGCAGAACAGATATCGTCTCTGCCTTCATGGAATTATGATCCATCAGAAGAGTTAGACATTAATCAGATAATCACACAAATATATCTATATATGTAAATAATCCCAAACTGTAAGAAATGCCATGTTCAAGAATCATAAGACATTATGGAAACAAGTACCAAGCAAATCTAATCATGTCCCCATTACCCTGAAGAAGTGATGTTTGAACTGTGTCTGGAATATTAACTGGTCTTAACTAGGAAAAACTGGAGGGAGAATGTTCCAGGTGGAGAAAACAGCATGTGCAGTGGTCTCAGGCCAGAGGGAGCCGTGTTGGAAAGGAGAAAGGTCACTGTGTTTGAATTGCAGAGAGTGCGAGGTGAGCGGGGAGCAGGGCCAGGGCTGGCCTGGCCTGTGCTCCTGGCACCAGTGCACACAGCTGTCCCAACCCCACTGCCTGGTTCACATCCTGAACCATTCCCAGAGGCATTCATGTGGTTTGACGTTTACTGAAGTTCACCTGAAGATTTTTCTTTTTAAATTTTTTTTAAAAAAATTTTTGAACAACTGAGTCATTTCAAATCCTTTACTTGATCTCCTTTCCAGAACACCAAAACCCGGGCTAATTTTGGCTCTCGCCCATTTGCTTACGCGGAAGGGCAGGCCCATCGCAACGCTGCTGACCTGTGCACCGACCTGGCAGAAGAGATCAGCGCTAACTTCGAGGCTCTGCCCTTTGCCATGGCCTCTGACAGTGACAACGATGCTGGTACCAGCATAGCATCGGACCCAGGCACCCATGGGCCACCGTGCCGGATTGCTGCCATCGCTACCGCCCAGCAACGTAAGCAACCTCCTCCTAGGGCCCCGCTGCTCCCCTGGGGCCTGAGTGAACGCTTATTCCTACCATAAACCCCTTTCCCTTGGGCATCCTTATTACAGTCAGGGGTTGCAAACTCAGGCCCCACGGGCAAGTGGGGAAACGGGCCGGGTGAGGGAAACGGGGAGCAGGAAGAATTACAGCAAACTGAAGAATGCATCCCTTGTACAGGAGGCTGCCGCCAGTCAGTGCCTGCAGAGCTTGGCCATGTGGAAGATGCAAGCCTGAAAGATTGTCCAGTTTTTATGACAGCTAAAAACCCAGAATTTTATATGCAGTCTAATTTTTAAATGTGGATCATTTTTTAAATTGTTTTTAACTAAGGTCACTTAAGTGTAGTAAATTGCTAATTATAGAATCTAGGTGGTAGGTATAGTGGTGTGCACTATAAAACTTTTCTGATTATTTGAAACATTTCATGGGCAAGTGGGAAAAAGTAAGCTCACCAAACTAAAGGTGGCATCAGGCATGTTTGGCCCATGGGATACTGATTTGCAAACTGTTTTAAGAGTCTAATTTTTTCTCATGATGAAGAATTTTCCAAATTATGTGAATATAAGAAATGAATTATTCCCATAAAAACTATTTTAGAATTCAGAGTCGCTATAGATGGTCATTTATTCCTTGACTCTGTGCTTTAAAAGTCCTCACAGTACTAGGAGTCCTGTCTGTCATGTCAGTTAAGAGAATCCAGTTTGTCCACGGGTGGCAGGTTAATGATTTTTACGGCCTGCTCTCGCTTAGAATTCCCTGTCATCGTGCTTTGTTGCAGAATATGATAGTGACACTTCCTGCCACTATAAAGTAGAGCTCAGCTATGAGAATCTCATCACCTCTGGCCCAGACCCCCACCCACCTCCCATTGCAGATGATGAAAGTGACGACGATGATGACGACGACATCCCACAGGTGAGGAGCCCACAGCCATGGATATCGGGACTCATCAGCATTCACTTCTCCTGGTGGCTAGAAATGACTTTGATCTGAAAGTGCAGGGTTGGAGTTGTCACACTTTTCAATTATGTAATTGGCTTTGAATTGTGATTCTGGAGTGCTTTTCTAAACCAGTGGTTAAGAACCTTTTTTGTTCCATGGACCCCTTTGCCAGGCAGGTGAAATGAATCCTACTGTAATTTATTTATTGCATACATTCATAAGTGAAGGAAATGCTAGATTTCAGTTAGAGGTCAGAGGAAATAAAGATAATAAGTTGATTTTTTTTTTCAATTCAAGCTCATGTACCCCTTGAAAGCTTTCCACGAACCCGTTGGGGGCCCATGGACCCCTGGTTAAGAAACCCTCTTCTAAACCATATATGAATAGCAATGTCTCTTGGGCTCATTTGTCCAATAGAGATCCAGGTGTCAGAGAACTGAAATGTTTTGATAGCAATTCAGCAGGAAAGTTGGGAATCATGTGAAATTGCTTCTGCTGCTTTAGTGGGAAAGGAAGAACTGGCCTCAGTGTATCTTTCCCCTCCTCTGGCATCTAGGGGATGTATCTAGTAGAGCCGTCTGCACACTACATTCTGTCACTGGCACTTGAGTGGGGAGAAGGCGTCAGGGATGAGAGCTGTCAGTCAGGGGAGGCCTGATGCCTGCTTTGTTCATGTGCTTGCCCTCTCTTTCCAGGAGGACCACTATGCCCTGCTGGTGAAAGCATGGGAGACCAAAGTCTTTCCTACCATCCGGAGACGCTTCCGCAACGAAGCAGAACGGAAATCGGGTCTGGACCAGATCAAGGGTGCTTTACAACTAGGTCTGGGGCTTTTTGTTTGCCTAAGGAGCTCACTTCATGAACTGACAAGATGTGTTTTAGGATGAAAATCAGATGTAAATCAGGTGTCTTCTACCTGTACTTTTATTAACTATAGCTGTAGTCTTTTGCTTTCATTGCTAGGCTTTTATTTGTTTGTAAATTTAACTCAGTGTTTCGGGTTGATGGGCTGCTGGTGTGAAGCCGGGGTGGTGGTTAATGGGAAGTTGTATGGCCTCATGTTTAACGCTCCGGTCTCTGGAATCAGTGTACCTGGGTTCAGATCCCAGCTGTGTGACCTTGGGCAAGTTACTTAACTTCTCGGGGCTTTCCTCATCTTTAAAGTGGCATCAATGATGGTAACCATCTCATGTGTTATATGAGAAATAAAAGGACTCCAGGAATAGGATTTTAAGACCCATCTTGATTGAGGTGGGCTACACCCTCTTAACTGAAGTAACTTCATCAAAAATTTCTTCTTAAAATAAATTCACACCCACAGGTGTGGATTAAAATTTTTTTAAAGAGAATCCCAATTGGCAGGCTAATATCCTTCCCCACAAATAGCCATGGTCTCATTCCACTTTCTTTCTTTCTTTCTTTCTTTATTTTAGGAGGTACCAGGGATTGAACCCAGGACCTCGTACATGGGAAGCAGGCACTCAACCACTGAGCTACATCCCTTCCCCAGGAATGGATTAAATTTAAGAACATGTTTTTCTGGGGTCCATACAACTTCAGCCCACCACAGCCAGTGAATGGGAGAATGGTAAATGAGTGCTACAGAGAAACGATCGACACCCATTTTTTACCCACAACTTCTTTAATGCTGTGGGTTCTAAGACAGCAACAGCCAACATGTACTTTGTGCCCCACCCCTGCTTTACTCCCTGCAATGCTAACTTTTCAGACATTTGGCCACTCATTTCTCGGTTTTTTAGTGGCCATGGCTATTGAACATCATCATGTGTTTGCCCTCTGGAAAGGAAGAGCACAGCAAATTCCAGGACTGGTCAGGAGATGCTGATGTAGCACATTGTCTTTCTTAAATAAGCAACCAATGCTTATAGGAGCAAAAATCAAACACAGTACAAAACACATCAAGCACGGAGTATAAGTTACCCATTCCCATCTCATCCCTGTTTGTCCTATAGTTCCTTCTTTTGACTGAACTAAATAATGACGGCTTAATGATGGTCCATCATTTTTTAACCATTCCGTGTTGATGAACACTTTGGTTGTTTCTGGATTTTGTTGCTGTTTCCCAACAGGGCTGCGTGAGTGTTCCTGTGCATGTGCCTTTGCACGCTTGTGCTTGTGTTTCTGTGGGAAGAGATTTGAGAGATTCCTAGAAATAGAACATTGAGTCAGGGAGCATTTTAAACTTGGTAAACACTGCATAATTACCTTCCTCAAAAGGTTACATAGTCTCCCAAACCGCATTTGAGAGATTCGCATATCTTTTCATAGTAGATCCAAGTCATTGTCATGGTTGGTGAGAAGACTGTGTACCCTTTGGAGAGTTACCCAGCAAGCACTGTTGTCTTTTTCAGGCATGGTGGATATTGCCAGACAAACGGTTGAATTTCTTTACGAGGAGAATGGTGGCATCCCAAGAGACCTTTATCTTCCCACCATTGAAGACATTAAAGATGAAGCAAACAAGTTCACAATTGATAAAGTTCGAAAAGGTTTTGCTTTTTTCCTTACTTTACTTATGAAATTACCTATGAAATGAGAAGTTGACTTTTCCCAAACATGAGTTTGAGCCAAGCTGTTGTTGACTCTCCCAGGGTGACCCTTTTTACTCTGGGATGACATGACCTGAGACCGGGTTCCTTTCCACATACTCATCTAGACTTTTCCGTGGAAGGCCCTAAAGCTTCCTGGTTGGGCAGAAGTAGACGTTTGTCTGGTATTTGATGGCCTCTCCCACGCTCCCAGAATTCACTAGCATGAGCAGGGTGAGGCAGGGCAGTTGTGTGAGGAGGGAAGTGAAGTGGGGCATGGCCCAAGGATTCCAGATAGGACTCTCAGGCTTAGTCCTGGCTACTGAGCTAATAAACCATATCTACATAGTTTTACTCTGCTTTTTAGAACTTTAATAGAATGTGCTTATTCTTTTGATGAAAATGTATCACACATATTGGGATCCAAGGAAAATACAGAAAAGCACAAAAAGAATTCAAAACTACTCATTATTAGAAGTGCCAGATGACCTTCACAATAATACCAGAACACCATAGACAGGAAACAGGAATATATTTTAACATTACCTTTTTTTTTTTAACTTATAATTCACATACCATAAAATTCACCCTTTTAAAGTGTACAATTCAGTGAGTTTTAGTATATTCCAAAGTTGTGCACCATCAAGCCGTCACTACCATCTAACTGCAGCATATCTTCATCTCCTCAACAGAAGCCCTGTACCCACTAGCAGTCTCTTCCCAATCCTTCCACTCCCCAGCTCCTCACAACCACTAATCTACTTTCTGTCTCCATGGAATTGACTATTCTACACATTTAATATAAATGGAATCATAAAATGTGTGGCCTTTCATATCCCACTTCTTTCACCTAACATGTCTTCAAGGTTCATCCATGTTGTAGCATGTATCCGAATTTCATTCCTTTTTATAGCTGAATAATAGTCTTTTATATGGATATACCACATCTTGTTTATCCATTCATCTGTTGATGGGCATTTGGGTTGTTTCTACTTTGGGACTCTTATTAATATTGTAATATCAGTCATGTACAAATCTCTGGGTGGACATATGTTTTCATTTCTCTTGGGTATTTATGTAGGAGTAGAATTGCTGGGTCATATGGTAATTCTATTGTATTAAATTATGTGGTAATTTAACTGTTTGAGTAATTGCCAGACTGTTTTCAAGAGCAGCTGTACTCTTTTACATTCCTACCAGCAATGTATGAGGTTTCAGAATTTTCCACATTCTCACCAATACTCGTTATTTTCTGTTTTGTAAATTATTGCCATCCTAGTGGGTGTACAGTGGTATCTCATTATGGTTTCAATTTGCATTTCCCTGATGACTAATGACGTTGAGCATCATTTCATATGTATCTTTTCACTTCTCTTTGGCAAAATGTTTATTCAAATCCTTTGCCCATTTTTAAATTGGGTTATTTGTCTTGTTATTGTTGAATTGTATGAGTTACTAGAATATTTTGTTGTATTACTTTCCAGACTGAGGTGTGTTCCATTTTGATTATAACTAAACTGAGGGTATCGTTAGATGCTGTAAGAGCTAAATTAGACCCTAAAATAGAGAGCCCCAAGCTGACAGTAGTACCTGCTCCTGAACAAGCTCTTCCCTCTGCTCTTCCAGGTCTCACAGTAGTAACCCGATCTCCAGACAGCAATAACGTAGCCAGCAGCACTGTTGGAACTGCTCTGCCAAAATTTGCCATCCGAGGGATGCTGAAGACCTTTGGGCTTCACGGAGTCGTCTTAGACGTTGATTCAGTGAGTGAACAACCTTCCAGAGTAATAAGTCCTTTCATGTATACTGAGACTTTCATCCCCAGACCCCCAAGCACCTTAAAAGTGATTTCACAGATTGCTCTTCAAGTTAGGAACAACGAAACCAAGCAAAAGTGCCGTCATGACAAATGACTTGCCAGAAATTTTACCCCAGACCCGGATCAGGACCTGAAATAGATCATCAGCTCTTAAAGCTCAGGGCAGCGGCCTCTTCAGAATACGCCACCTCTGCCGGTTTTCTCCATCGGCCATTTTCAAACTGTGTCCCCACATTTTGTCTACTCAAGTTCCGAGGGAAAAGTCTCCCATTGTCCTTGATGAGTGGATGATCTGCCATTGTCATAACTGTTATACAGACGCAAATCAAAGGAACAATTTTGTGATTTGAATCACCTCATCTCACTGATTTTCTCAGCCTCAATTTCCCTCTCTGTAAAATGACTGTATTAAACCAGATGAGTAGTTTTCTTCTCCATTTTGCAGAGCCCTCACAGAGTGCTCACCAAGGACTCGAGAAGGAAGAAGGAACAGAAGGAAAGTGGGGAGGAGACAGCCTCAGATTTCTTTTGGGAAAAAAAGGGGTCTTCTTTGAAAACTGTGACCATGTGATCCTGAGGTTGCATGCACAGCCTTGTCTCTGAGAAGTTTCCCATGTTAAAAACAAAAACAAACAAAAAACCTGATGAGACAATATATGGATCAGACCTAACCATCTCTGATGAAGAAGTGTCTACCAGTCTTTCACTACATAGATAGAAGCTTTGGCATCTATCTCGAGATAGTGATACAGATAATGTTAGGTACCATTAATGTCTTGAAATTCAACTTTTAAAAACTTTCATCTTGGAAAGCAGATGTGGCTCAAGTGATTGGGCTCCCGTCCATCACATAGGAGGTCCAGGGTTCGATTCCCGAGGCCTCCTGGTGAAAAGCAAGCTGCCTGTGCGGTGAGCTGGCCCAAGTGGAGAGCTGGCCCACGCAGGAGTGCTGGCCCGTGCAGAGTGCTGGCCCATGCAGGAGTGCTGACTTGCTTGGAGAGCTGGCACAGCAAGATGATGCAACAAAAGACACAGAAGAGAGACAGTGAGAGACGCAACAAATCAGGGAGCTGAGGTGGCGCAAGAGATTGAGCACGTCTCTCCACTCCAGAAGGTCCCAGGATTGGTTCCTGGTGCTGCCTAAAGAGAAGACAGGCAGACACAGAAGAACACACACAGAGCAGACAGCAAGTGCAAAACAATGGGTGTGTGGGGGGAATAAATAAATAAACCTTTAAAAAAAAACAACATATCTTCAGCTGATTCCATTTTACTAGAACTTAATTTGTATAATTAAATTATTTAGAGGGGCTTATTGACTGGTGGTTGACTGAGGTGAACTTTCAAATAGAAAATTAAAATACCGTTAATCTTCACTGCCTTTTGATAACAAACTGCTGACTCTTATCATCAGAAACTATATTAGTGAGATATTTTTCAGCGAGAAATGTGTGAAAGTAAAGCTGAGAAAAGTAGAAATTTTGTTAAAGTAATGTCTGTTATTTCTCAAGTGATTTGATTTCCTGTTTTAATAATTCCTAAGTAAGAATTACATTAGTATTTGAATCCAGAATGCATATGCATGAACTTCTTTTTTAAAGATTTATTTTATTTATTTATCTCTACCCCCTACCTCATTGTTTTGCACTTGTTGTCTGTTCTCTCTTCATTGTGTGTTGTTGTGGGCTCATCTTCTTTTTAAGAGGCACCTGGAACTGAACCTGGGACCTCCCATGTGGGAGGGAGGCATCCAATGGCTTGAGCCACCTCTGCTCCTGCTTGTTGTGTCTCTCATTGTGTTTCCTCGTTGTGTCTCTTCGTTGCATCATCTTGTTGTGTCAGCTCGCCGCACCAGCCTGTCGTGTCAGCTCACTGTCTAGCTCGTCTTCTTTTTTATTTAAAAAAACAAAGATTTATTTTATTTATTTATCACCTCCCCCCCCATTGTTTGCACTCACTGTCTGCTCTCTGTGTCCATTTGCCGCGCGCTCTCTGTGTCTGCTCATCTTCTCTTTAGGAGGCACCAGGAACCAAACTCAGGACCTCCCATGTGGGAGAGTGGCACTCAATCACTTGAGCCACCTCCGCTGTGTGCTTTGTTGCCTCTCTCATTGTGTTTCCTCTTTGTGTCTCCTTATTGCATCAGCTCACCACATCAGCTCGCTGTCTTGCTCATCTTCTCCAGGAGGCACTGGGAACTGAACCTGGGGCCTCCCATATGGTAGGCAGGAGCTCAGTCGCTTGAGTCACATCCATTTCCCTTGCTCATCTTCATCAGGAGGCACGAGGAACCAAATCCAGGGCCTCCCATGTGGTAGGCAGGTGCCCAACTGCTTGAGCCACGTCCGCTTCCCATGAGCTTACTTTTTATTTTCCTAGCAATACAATAGAATTATCAGAGAGGTTCCCTGCTTTTAAAAAAAGTATTGCTGTCAAAAAGGAACATAGATATTACCTAGCAACAATGTGTGCTGAAGTATCACTAAAAGACAACACTATTCTCTTTAAATTGCTAACTCATGATTACATGGACAGCCTTCTTCAATATCCTGTAATAATTAAAGTTTGCTGCCTGGTATAGAGTAACTAAAATGTTCTATCTATATGGACCAGATATCTTTGAACCTTTAGACTTAATCAGTGACATGAAAATAGAATTTATTGATATCGTGTCTGGTTATATAGCCTGTACTTTTCTTTTTCCATTTTGTTTCATTTGAAGTGACTTTTTTTAATAGCCTGTCTTTTGACCTTTGGATTAAATAATTAACTCACATTTATATTTAAGAATTTATTAAAAATCTCTGTGATTCTCAATGTTTATTATTTTGTTTTGCTCAGAAAAGTACATAATATAGTTTAAATTGTTCTTGTAGTATGTGTTTCCAAAATGTGAATTCTCTGTCAATTCATTTACATTGTAATGTCCATGAAATAGCACTTGGATGCAAATTATAAGCATAAAATGTAAAAGATGGGCATTTAAAATATATTTTCAGACTTAGAAAACAAAGTCAAATGCTGAGAAAAACAAAAAGATATTTTCTCTTACTGTTGTAGGTGAATGAATTGGTGCAGGTGGAAACGTACCTCCGAAGTGAAGGTGTGCTGGTCCGATACTGGTATCCTATTGATATGTTGGAAAGGCCACCTGCAGGCTACCGAAGGACTGCAACCAATGGGCTGGTCACCCTGGACAACACCAACCTTCAAATTCACAGGTAGACTTGAACCCTTCTTTCCTGTGAGCTACAGAAGTCCTTCTACCATATCTCACCACACATACCCTTTGTCCTTGACAAAAAGGCAAGATGCATTTCCCTCAAAGCTAAGAGTTAGGGGAAGAAAAGACACTTAGTAGAGATAACATCTAAATTGGAGGAGTTGGGAAGAAAAGTTGGGAAATCTAGTATCATCTGACCCATGCGACGTGCACTCTCTGCCATGTGTGTGGAGAGTGTGGAAAAAGTTATAAAGAGCAAAGGAAATCAAGAAGAGATAAATAAGAGGGTGGGTGAGCAGCCAGCTCATTTCTCTGTTAAGCTAAGCATGTGTTCCTCAAGAACCCTTTGTGCTGGGCACCGTGCAGGTTCTGTAAGACGCTGAGGGCATGTGCTGCCCTCAGTGGTTTAAAATCTAAAGACATGGCAAAATTCCCTCATACGCACCATTCCTGAGTCCCCTCTGAATTGTTTCTTGCCACAATTCAAAGGAAAACATAATCTGATAAAAGGTCTCCTGAACTATTTTTCGTGGTGCTCATCCATTTCTCTTTATGTTGTCAGTTCTGAACCAGCTTATAAACTTGAGTGTTGACCTCTCATTGGAACTCAGTTACATGTGTCCAACTGCCTCCTTGCTATTTCCACTTGGATATTGCATTGCCCCATTTGGGTGGTTTAAGTTCAGTTAGACAATCAAATTCACAAGACTGAAACAGGCCACACCTGGCATCAGCTTCGATTCAAAAGGTACCAGACTGGAAGCCTGGCATGCCGCAGGGCATTGTCATGTGTGTTTCTTCAACAGGAGTCCTCACAGGCCCCCACACAGAAGTTCAGGGGCTGGTCTCTGACACACATGCAGTGTGTGACAACTCAGGCCCGAGGGAACAACTTTACATGAGCGACCCCACGTCCTAACTAGGAGCCAGTGTCTCTCGTAGCAACTCCACGGGCATAGCTTCCAGCAAGAGATGTGCCCAGTTACAGGAGTCACTGCGCTCAGGATGGCCGAGAATGTTCTTTGTTCACAGTCTTCCCAGTACAGTACAGATGTAGCTTGCCAGTTGGGGTCATGTTCACCATAAGCCACTGCTGACAATTCTACCTTTGCCAGATTTCCAGAACAGCAAAAGCAGATTAACCCAAAATCAGTTCTTACATAGAAGAAGAGAGGGTTTTCTTGACCTTTGCTCACAGATAATCAAATAGGCACCTTAAAGTGTAGGATGAGAAGTAGAATTCCAGGTTTTTTTTCCCCTGAAACTCCCTCCGTCACTAGTCTTGTCATATCTCTAAGGGGCAGCACTGTTCATCTAGTAGTTATTCTTTTTCCTCACCACCTGTAATCTATAAGCAAGTCCTTTTGACTCTACCTCCAGAATTCTCCACCTGTCAGTCTCCATTTCCACCACTACCACCACTAGTCTAGCCTTCAACCCTCTCTTCTCCCCATAACCACCAGACCGATCTTTTAGAAGCATGAATCAAATCATTCGCTTCACTTCTTTGATTCAGACCCGGAACCCGGCTCACAAATCCCTATGTGATCCAGCTCTGTGTGCTTGTCCAGCGTTACCCTCCCCTTGGCCTCTAGTGCACTGTCCTCTGGCAGTGCTGGCCTTTGCCTGCCTCATGCGCCCCGCTTGTTCCCTCTTTAGAGTTCTGGGCATGCCGTTCCTCTGCCTGGGCTGCTTTGGCCTGCACTTGGCACGGCTGTCTCTTTGTTGTCGTTTAGATCTCGATGACTGTGGCACCTCTTCAGAAAACGCTTACCTCACCATCCCATCTAAAGCCACCACCCAACCACTTGCTGTCATAACACTGCATTTTAATTCTCTTCCAGGATGTGATGCATTTGTTTGTTATTTTTTCATTTGTTTATTATACTTCTCCTCCTTCTAGAATAGAAGCTTCCTAAAAGCAGGGACTTTGTCTTCTTCTTTGCTCTACCCCCAGTGCCTAGCTTGCATCCTGGCACACATTGTAAGCCCAAAATATTTGTCAGAAATGATCACCAAACGTGTATGCTTGAGTATCAACACGATGCTATTAAAAGCATTTAAGTCTGCATTTAATAAGTCAGTCATATTTTTAGCAAATGTCTCCGATGGATGAAACCTATTGACTGTTGACTAGTCCCTGAGCTAAAAGGCAGGAAAATGCTCTGTGGAGTTACAAACAGGCTGCAAGTGTAGGGCATTTCCTTTTTGTATTAATGCAGTGATCTCTGCATTGGGAGAAACACAAACCATGCCATACAGATTTGTTGAATCAATTCAGTGATGAATTTCTGGTCACTAGCATGGATTTTCGCAAGAGGTCTACTCTGCCCTAAAAGCCCCCTCGTGGGTTTCAGAGGGAACTTTGTAAATAAAGGGGTAGTGGGCTTACCAGCAGTCCCTGCAGAGGCAGTACATCGCTGTTGAGCAGGGTGTGAGCAGGGGCTGCATGCCAGGCCCCAAAACAACCTCATGACAGCCTCATCCCACCAGCTTTGGCCTATGAAATCGGAAGTGAGAGCTCTGTGGAAAAATGTCAGAGTTTTTGGCTTTCGTATTCAAACTTTCTTTTTTTTTTTTTTGCTACTGGAGTCCTCCTGTGCTTTGATAATGCAGTCAGAAAAGGACTCCCGAGGAGGGAGACACATGTGGTTGGTTTGTTTTTAATCCGGGCCCGAGAACTTTACAGATGGGCGTAGATGAGAAAGAAACCGCCTTAAAATATAGTTTTTAGCTGCCTTTTTATCTTCACTTTGGATCTATAAAAACTCA
>JAQZBX010001629.1:28697-80582 GCA_029593785.1 Cabassous unicinctus
CCCCCCCCCCCCAAAAAAAAAATGCCGGAAATCTAGATTTCAGTGTGAATTTCCCAATCCTTGAATGTCGGCAACTCATTCAAATTCTTTAAAAACACATCTAGGGGGAGCAGATGTAGTTCACAGTTGAGCGCCTGCCTCCCAAACGGGAGGTCCCAGTTTGGTTTCCGGTGCCTCCTTGATAAAACAAAAACAAAACAAAAAGAAACCAACTTAGGAGAGCTGATGCGGCTCAGTGGCTGAGTGCCAGCTTCTCACATACAAGGTTCTGGGTTCAATCCCGGGCCCTGGTACCTCAAAAACAAAAACAAAGAGCAAACAAACAAAAAAAAAACCCACCTGGGGAAAGGGATTGGCATAAGGGGGAGATGAGCAGGGAACCACTGTCTCTGGGTGCAAGATGGCTACAGCCAGCTCCTGGTCCCCCATTTGCAATTTTGTTCGAAAAGAAATTTCCCCAAGGCTTTGTCCTCTAACATAAAATGCCAAATGGTAAAGGAAGGACAAAGGAGTTTGTGACAGGAGCAGTCCCAGCATCCGAGGGCCTGACCTGGGCCCTGGGTGACAGTGGAACCTTGGCAGTTGTCCTCTGAGAAAGGCTCAATGGAAGTCCCACATCCCATGGCCAGCATGAGTTTAGCCCTTGTTAGAATTATCAAGAGCGTCACCGCCGAGCGAGCAGGAAGCTTAGCCCCTCATTTGTGGGTGCCGGGCTTCGTTGGGGCGCACGGGAAGTTAGCCAGGCCGGCAGACGTAACCCCTCACCAGGCCCCTCTGGACGTAACACACTACAGTGTGCGCTCCCTCCGCGGAAGGGCTCCGCTGGTTTCACGAGATGCGGGGCTTTAGATGGTCATGGTCCCTCATGGTTTCTGAACACCAGCTTCCTGGACTTCCTTTTAGTTCCACACAACATGGAGAGATGAAGAGAAGATAAGCCACCAGGACCGATGGGGCCCTCGGTGCAAATCTGCGGCCCATCCCATTGTTCTAGACCGTATCTCCAAACTCCAGTCCTCATGCCTCCTTGACGTGACTGCTGCCAAGTCCATGAGTCATGCATGTCACCATTTAGTGTGCATTATTCCATTCAATTCCTTGCTCCTCTTTAAATTTAGACGTGGTTTTAAAAGAAACTATATATCACTACTATAAATGGAAAGTTAATATCCCTTGCCATAACTAGAAGATAACTACAAAAAACAAATACAAGGAAAATAAATAGTTACTGTTGTGAAATTCTAGCTAAATACAGCTGCTGTGAAAGGCTCTGAGTCTGTGGCCCCCTTTCTGTTAAAAATGGAGATTACCAAGTATCACAAAGGTGTTGAAGAACATACCAGGCCCAAAGTAAGGCTTTGTCAAAATCAGGACCAAAGGAGGAGTGAAAAAGGATGGTTTCAGCGTGTGTTTCTGTGTTCTTTGGTAAAATTGGCCTGTGTGCCCTCAATAGTAAGCATTCCACGCTTAGAGACGTGTCAGTTCAGTAACTTGCTTGATAGCCTTATGAGGAAGAAAAGAACAAGCTCTTGGCCCGAGCTCCAGAACAAGCTGCTGCGCTGGCCCGTGGCACAGGGGCCGAGAGTGTGAGTGTCTGCAGCTGCCGCCAGGCTTTGAGTGTCCCTGGGCAAGTCCTTCAGCTCTTCGAGCCTCTGTCTCTTCATCTGTAAAATGGGGATATATAATGTAGGGCCTCTCTCAGGGTGTGAGGGGTCAAGTAGAGCCAGTGCCTGGCACATAGTAAGCGTCAAAGGAGTGATTGCTGCTATTATTATTTTCTGTTTGCCTCAGGAAACTTCCTGTGGACCACAGATATGGCGGCCTGCGTGAAGGAGCTCGTGTTCCATCTCCTGGCAGAGCTCCTGCGCACGGTGCATGCCCTGGAGCAGAGGAAGCACCCTGCCGGCCTGTCCTCCTCCATTGCCCTCCAGCTGAACCCCTGTCTGGCCATGCTGATGGCCTTGCAGTCGGAGCTCCACAAGCTGTACGACGAGGAGACCCAGAGCTGGGTCTCAGGCAGCACCTGTGGAGGTTCCGGGGCAGCGGTGGCCGCTGCCGACCAGGGCAGGTTCTCCACATATTTCCACGCGCTGATGGAAGGTTGCCTTGCGATTGCTGAAGTGACCCTGCCCACCAACATGAGTGTCATGGCTAGTGGGGTGACCTCAACAGCCGCTCCGAACCTCAGTGACTCATCCTCCTCCTCCTCGTCCTCCCCAGGACAGACGCCACAGAGCCCCAGCCTCCTGTCCAAGAGGAAGAAGGTCAAGATGAAACGGGAGAAGGCCTCCTCTTCAGGGAAGCGCTCAGCCTCCCGCTCGGTGGAATCGGACCCAGCCATGCTCAGCATTGGGGGCGGCAAGCCCGAGGACATGCTGTGGTTCCATCGAGCACTCACCTTGCTCATCATTCTCCGGCACCTCACCAGGAAGGACCCACAGGGGCTGGGCGTGACCAGCGACGCCATCGCTGATGCCTGCCAGGCCCTGGTGGGCCCCACAGCCCACAGCCGCTTGCTGGTAATCTCCGGAATCCCCACCCACCTGGACGAGGGCATCGTCAGAGGTGCCATCCGAAAGGCCTGCAGTGCCCACGGCGGCGTCTTCCAAGACGAGATCTACATTCCCCTACAGGAAGAAGACCCCAAGAAGCCGAAAGCCAAAGCTGAGGGTGGAGATGGGAAAGCCGAGCCCGAGAAGACTCTCGGCTTCCCCGGCACAGACAGCGTAGAGGTCAGCACGTCCAGCAGCCTGGCCCCCGCCATGAGCATCAGTGCGTCGGCCTCCACCAGCCAGGCCTCCATCTGCAGCTCGCAGGGCATCTCGCAGACGGTCAGCGACCTCTCTGTGGATCCACTGCCCTTGGGCCTCGAGCTGCCCCTCCCCCCGGGCTTGCTGGAGCCCCACGTGGTGTCCAGCCAGGAGAGCCTGGATCTTTCCCTGTGTAGCACCGGCAGCCTGGGCAGCCTGGGGAGCCTGGGGGAGCCACTGGACAACACCGAGATGGCCTCAGGGTCAGACGTGGGCTCCATGTACACAGTCACGTCCCTGGACAACCAGCCTCTCCCGGCTCGCCCCATCAAGGGCTTTGCGGTCGTGGAGGTAACAGCCCTCAAGCCTTGGCAGCTATTAAAGCCATGAGCCTCTTTAACCTTCCAAAGTTAGTTCCAGGGCATTAGCTAATGGGTAATGGCTGGAGCACTTAGGGGGCTCCCTGAGGCAGCTCTTGGCAACAGCACAGTGGTTCTGTGTTTGAGGTAACATCTCTCGGCATGACATCAAGTCTGATGTCATGAAAGAAATGCAGTTCATTGCTGAGGGTGGAGGGCCACAGAGGCGCTGACCATTTGTGATGGGTGAAATACCGCCCAACGCGGGGTCCCTAGCTGGAATTTTGAGAGGCCTCCTTAGCAGGAGGGTCTTTCCCTGGACTTCATTTAGTGGTGTGAGGAGAGACGCCTGCCGTTTCTGTTCCAGGGCCTCTTTGTCTCAGGTGATGAGCCTGTTGCCGCATCCTATTTCCACCACAAGAACAGATCTGTTTCTTGTGCCACCTGTTTAGAAGCCCAGCACCAAATGTCTTCCTTTGCCCTTGAATGAGGGGAGTTAAGCTCGGCAGAAAGCCTGTCCTTGCCCCTTGGTGGATATGTAGAGAGAAGCATGAGGCCGAGAACTTGCATTGCACTGCTCTCTCCCAGGGGGCCCTTAAAGGACAGTTCCAGGGCTGCGAGGTTCCTTTCTTAGCATCACTTCTTTGAATACATCCATACCACTCGTTAGCCCCTTCCTGGGGATTTCCTCAGAGCCAGGCCTGGACTTTAGCTCCCTGGGCATCAGGGGTAAAGCCACTGACCTGACCAGAATTTAGCCACTCAAAGTTACTGTTGCCCTCAAAGTTACTGCTGTTCAAACACAAGAGGAGCTTTGCCAGGGACGCCAGCTCACCCACGTCGGACAGCTCTGACAACCCTTGAGACAGAGAGGGGGCTTCCAGGGGAAGGGCAGGAGGGAAAAACCATCTTTTCGTGTTGAACCACTGGTCATTCTCCACTCATATCCTGATCTTTTTCTTTGTTCACGCAGATAAGATCCCGAGCCAAAATCGAGAAAATTCGAGCAAGTTTATTTAACAATAATGATTTGATTGGTTTGTCGAGTTTGGATGGTGAAGATGAGTTGATGGAAATGTCAACAGAAGAGATTTTGACTGTATCTGTAGTGAACCAGAGTTTGTTTGATACTCAAGGAAGCCCAGGGCTAGAAGATTACCTCAATGATAAGTCAATTAAAGGTGGGTTGTGGATTTTGAAAATGACTTTGGAGGCATTGGGGAGACAGGCCAAGAGGGTCATTGCTTGGTAACAGTGGCTTCATACACGCGTGGCTTCCTACGCAGTGAAGAGCAGCGGTCAGGTCTCTGAAGGCCAAGGGGCAGCCCCTGCCACGGGCCAGCTGTGTCCAAGTGGGCCGAGAGACCCGGCCAGCTGGAGTGCGGATGTGTGCTCAGTGCTTGTTTTCTTTTTGCCTAGCCAGGCTTCTGCAAAGAGTTCAAGTGCATTTATTTTGTTCTGCCCTATGGCACTAGAATCTACCAAGAACGTCACTGGTCATCGTTTTGTCATGTGCTTGAGGACAACTAAAGCCTCACGCTTTTAAACTAATTTGTCAGGGAGAAGCAGTTCCAGCTCCCAGCTCACAAAGTCCTGTTTTCCATCCCATTTGCCATTCTGGAGTCTCTTTCGTGGTGGGTCCTCGCTGGGCTCCCCACTTCTTTTGTGCAATGCCCAGTGTTCATCTGGGACCCACAGGGTCTCCTACCGGGCCCCCTGCAGGGCGGACTCAAGCACAGGACTCCCTGCAACTTGCCCGAGCGTCACTTGAGGAGCGGCAGGCTGTTCCTTTTTCTTTTTATAATTACAACAGTTTTTTGTGTCCTCATTTTCATTTTATAGCAGTCTTTCTCAAAAATTTCAATCCGTGTCCCTACCTCTAAATCTTTAATATTATTTGAAATTCCAAAATAGAGATGTTGAGCTGTTGCTTTGTTTTATGCTTTCCAAGCACAAAAATGGAATATTGAATGTGTTTTTGGTTGTCATTGTTGTTGTTCCAATTATCACCCCCCACCCATGAAATGTTGAACTATTCCCTCAGGGCCAGCGCTAGGGCGAGATGAGTGAGGCCATGGGTGCACAATTTAAGGGGCATTACCTAAAAACTCAGTAATCAAGACTAGTAATATTGGAATGCGATATTCTTTAAAAGTCAAAAGTGATGCTCAAAATCCATGACGGGGAAGCAGATGTGGCTCAAGCGATTGAGCTCCCACCTACCACATAGGAGGTCCCAGGTTCAGTTCCTGGTGCCTCCTGGAGAAGGCGAGCAAGACAGCGAGCTGGCGCAACAGGCAGGCGTGGTGAGCTGACGCAACAAGGAGACATAAAGAGGAAAGACAATGAGAGACACAACAAAGCAGGGAGCTGAGATGGCTCAAACAATTGAGCACCTCTCTCCCACATGGGAGGTCCCAGATTCAGTTCCTGGTGCCTCCTAAAAAGAAGATGAACAGAGACAGACAGCACACAGCAAATGGACAGAGAGCAAACAGCGAGTGCAAACAGTGGGGGAAAGGGAATAAATAAGTAAAATAAATCTTTTTAAAAAGATATTAATAATATTAATATTAATATTAAAATCTTAAATAAGGGCGAAATCAGTATTACTGATTTTTTTCCTTTTGCCACAGCATGGTTAATATTTTGTTCATCGCAGATTTTTCTTACATTAATTTTGATTTTTGTTCACTTATGGGTGTGTATTGGGTCCCCTCGGCTCTCAGCTGCCCACATTGATGATCACTGTGGTCAGATCGACCAGAACCCGAGGCCTTTTTCTGCCATAACTAATGGTTCACCAGTCTTTTCATACTCTGAGGCTGCGTTTAGATGTACTTCCTGATTCTAGTACAGTAATCCTTTCACATAAGGTCTTTCGGTAGCCTATGCATCTACCACATTACTGCCAAGTGCATTTTGCATTTGAGATTCTTTTAAGTTGTGGCTCCGTTGAGTCAGCTCCTAGGGCTCGGCCCCCTCTTCCACACACCACCCCACCTCCCAGCCCCACAACAGATATGTCTGCGAGGCCTTTGCGCTCCAGCCAGGCCTGTCCTGGGCCTTGTCCCTGGTGTGCCCAGCTCCCTGAGAGAGGGCACACTGCCAGTGGAAGGATAAGGAGGCTGGGTGAGAAGGAGAAGGGAGTGGATGATGGGCTCGTTGCCTGCCAGGACCCTCAGCCACAAGAAGCATGCCAGTGGGTTCACAGTGGCCTGTTCAGGAAGGGTGAGAGCACTTTCTGGAGCACTTGGTTAAGGACAAAAATAAGTATTGGGCAGTTTTCTTATATCTGAGAAAACGTTCTTTGTGCCAATTTTTATCTTTTCTTACATTACTTTGACTGGTTTCCTTGTGGGTGTATATTTTGTCCCCTCAGCGCTCAGCTGCCCCACATTAACTATCAGTGGGGTCAGGTCTATCCAGAACCTGCAACAGCTTTTTTAGCGATTTGTGCTTTGCACTAAAAATACTTGCCGGCTGTGTATCTTTTTGTCCCTTGGCATTATCTGTCATATGCCCATTGTTTAAGCTATGGTAGGCTAAACTGCTGTAATGCACAGACCCAAACCCAGAGGCAGTCTGGTTCTTGCACATGGAAGGGTCCAGGGCAAGTGTTCATGGGTGCCATCCCGTGGGCCTTATCGTTTCCCTGCAGCCAGCAGAGGGGGCGAGTGCAGGGCTCACATCCCACCTGCTCACGTCCTGTGGGGGAGAACATGGTCATGGGGCCACACTTTACAGGCAGGAAGGAGTAACCAAGGTGTGTGCCCAAAGCAAGGGACAATTTTGGTGGCTACCTCGCCGTCTCCACTTAATATCTGTTGCCCACTTGGAAAAATGGACTATTTATGAAAAATAAGAAATAAGACCTTGCAGGGCTTTTCCTGGCACAGTGTGCTCATGGCAGAATCGTGTTGGCCTTCCCTCCATTCTGTCACAGGTGAGAAGCTGGTGCCCGGGGCCAGGGAGGTGCTGACGGAAATATTTAAGAGCTGTGCCCATTCAGAGCAGATGCTGAGCCTGACACCAGCTAAGCCCATCAAAGTCTCTGACATTTATCTTAGCAAAGAGCAGATCAACTCCCAGACACCTGGAAACCTCCTCCACCTCTTCTTCACCAATGTCCGGCCTCCAAAAAAGGTGCTGGAGGACCAGCTCACCCAGGTAGCTGTCCCTGTCCCTGTCCCTGCCTTGCCTGGCTTGGGCCTCGAGTGCCTCGTGGGCTCAGCCTGAGCCCCACCCACCCCCACCCCCGCCTTGGTGCCCTGCAGATCCTGAGGAAGTACGGCGTGCCGAAGCCCAAGTTCGACAAGAGCAAGTACAGCAAGGCCGGGAAGGAGCAGCACCCGGTGAAGGTGGTGAGCACCAAGCGGCCCATCACCAAGCCGCCGGCCAAGGACAAGGCCGTGCTCAACAGCGTCAGGTGGGGTGGCCCGCGAGGCTCAGAAGGGGGCCTGGGGGGGTGCGGCGGCAGGCTCCAGGCAGGCTTCCTGGGCTGCGCTGTGCCGCGGGGAAGCCAGAGCCCCTGGCTCTTTTCTGCGCTGCTGCCTTGGTTCTTTCGGTCCGCGGCTTCATCCACTGCAAGTGGATATTTCATTTGTCCAGAATTATAGTAAAATCCGGTCCATGCAGACTGGAAAGTAGACATCTGAATTAGTCAAACATTTAAACTGATCAGAATTTTTACAATTTTTAACTTCTTTGAACCGTACAAATAATGTAGAGTTATTGCAGAAAGATCAGAAAGTGCGTATGTGCATATTGCAAAGAGTGAAATTGCCACACATACCAAACCCTTCCAGCATCTAAGCACACAGCCTCGACGTGTGTGTGTCTAGGGTAGCATTTATTAAGTTGGACCCAGTGACCGCGTCCATCTGGATTACTGGGGACACTTGGTAAACAGTCAGGTTCCTGGGCCCAACCTAGACTCAGGAGTTAGGATTTCTGCGGCTGGTGCCTAGAAACAGGCAGAGGTAAGAGTCCCATGGGACTGTGATTCCCACTAAAATCTGCGAGTCACTGGCTTTAGGCATTCTTGTATTAGAATACTCTGACTACCAGATCTTTTAGTACCTGTCCTAAGATCCATTTCCAAGGGACGTGAGGCATCATGGGATTAGCCCTGGCAGTCTGTGAGGAGAGTAATTCCTAAGCTTTTATTTATATGTATGTATATCATTTTCTTAAATTTGGAATGGCTAAAATGGCACAAAATTCAAAAGCCTGTGCAGTGAAAAGCCTCTCCTCCTCTCTGTCCTCAAGCCTCCCAGTTCCCCACCTTGAGACAGCCAATGTTCCCACTTTCTTCCGTGGCCTTCCAGAATTTTTCCATGTATATATGAGTAAATTTTTTAACCACAAATGACGGGTACTGTCCACATGCCTGTATGCAATAACAATGTTGGAGATCATACAGTGTCACTACAAAGAGAGCTTCCCATTCCCTTTGTCACAGCCGCATCGTATTCCGTGTGTGCGTATGCATATTTATTTGAGTGTTTTCTTTAGATTCAGGTTTATGACTCAAGTACTCACAGTTAGAAATTCTGATAGCAAAGTGTCACCAGGCAGGAGACTTTAGAGGAATTACTTATCCAGTAGGAAAAGCAGCTTTTTATTAATTATATGTATATAAATGGTGCTTCCAATGCAGTGCCGTCCAGTAGAACTTTCTGTGTTGGTGGAAATGTTCTCCTTCGGTGTTGTTGAGCGCCATAGCCACTAGCCACATGTGGCTACTGAGCACTTGAAATGTAGCCAGTGTGACTGAGGAATTGAATTTTTTACTTTATTTCATTTCAATTCATTTAAACTTAAGTAGCTGCATCTGGCTAGTAGCTACTCTACTGAACAGCACAGCTTTAAAGTGTGTAGAAAGAGTGTTTGAAAAGAATCTCTTCAGGAGTTGTCACATCTTAAAGCATTGGTTTGTCCTCGTAATTTGATGGTCAGCTCTTCTGGGGCAGAGCAGAAGTGGTCTTGAACCCAGGCCTATCTGCATGATAAGCTGGGGGTGGGGGAGAGTGAACTAATACCGTGTGAGGTTTGTCTACATTCCCTCTGTAAGGAGGGCTGTGGACATGCAGAACTCTGATTCCTGTGATTTGGTCTACAGCAGGACTGCCTTAAGTGAGAAGAAACCAACTGTGAAGCCAAAATCACCGGAGAAGAGCAAGCCCGATGAAAAGGACCCAGAAAAGTCTCCCACCAAAAAACAAGACGGTGACTGAGCAGCTTGGGCCTGACGTGGGTGTGGGGGAGGGGCGGCTTGCTTCCTCGCTGGCGGCAGGGCAGCCCACTCTGGGCCTGGGGCCTCTGTGCTTAGACCCGATGGGCCAGGCTCCAGGTGGGAGGGCCCCCCTCGGGCCCGGGCTCCCTTGGGCTTCAGGTTGGGCAGGACAGGACTCGCGGCATGGACCATGGGAAGCATGCCTGGGCAATGCTGACATATTGCCCCAAGATGCCATCTTTGATGACCATTAAAACAGCAGTTCTGGAAATCCCTATGCCACGGTAAAGGATAGCTGATTGTGGCTAAGGAGTAAAGATTTGGAAATCTGTTTGGAAATTTTCTTCTAGGAGGCTCTTGTCTAAGCTAGTGATCTGCTCTGGGGCAGTAGAACATAAACCTCCTAAAGGTCCAAGCAGAGTTGGAGAAAGCTGTTCTCATTGTCACAGAAATTGCTTCGTCATTCGGGGAGGTTTCTGACACTGAAAAACTGCAGCACCGTCCGATGACCAGCCCTGACTACGGGAGGCTGAGGCCTCAGAGACCTCGTAGCGTCAGGGATTAAGAGTGCGCCTTGGGCGCAGGGTAGAGCTGAGCACGTAACAGACCCGGAGCCCACCCCGTGGGGGCGGGGGGCGAGATGGAGCAGGGATGCAGCCAGAGCATCTCGTGAGGCCCAGGTGTGTGCACTTGTTTCCAAATTCCTAACACTGTTTACACTTTCCCATCAGTCCCTGAGGAAAAGTATCTGACATTGGAAGGATTTCAAAAATTCGTTATTGATCGAGCCAAGCAAGACATCCGTAGTGTGTGGAGGGCGATTTTGTCCTGTGGTTATGATCTTCATTTCGAGAGGTAAGAGGGCTGTCTCTCGGCCAGTTGGTAGCGTGTACGTACATTGCTTTCAGTCTGAGGCTCTCTCCAAGGAGAGTGCTTTTGGGGAGCCATTCTGTCTGCGTTTTTAAAAAATGCCTTCTGAGGTATTTTGTAAATGTTCATAATTGCTAAAGTGGGTTTTCCAACCCATTTGAAAAAAGACCCTGTTCTTTTCCTCCAGATTCTTGGCTTTGTTAGGGACAGTTTCTTATTCCAAAGAACCTTTTTCCTCTGAGTCACACTTGCCCTCTGAGGCTCCATTGCCCTCTGTCCCTCCCAGGTAGCAGCACAGCAAGGTCACCACTCACCAGGCCTCCAGGGCCAAACAAACCTGGCGTTCTCTTTCCAGCCACAAGTGACTCCCAGACAGGCATGTAAAGCAAAAGAGAGAGAGAAAGAGCCTTGCCCTCTCCCTCTGACTCCTCATGAAAGGCCTGCACACACCCTCACCCACAGCAAAATGGACTTGGGCAGCACAGAAAGAGAGGGGGCCAGAAGAGGGTGTTTCTAGAATCGAGAAATTGTTTACTGCTGCATGCCAGCATTTTGTGCCTCAGCTGAAGGCTCAGGGTTAACCATACCGGGGTGGCTTTGGCATCATGGCGGCAGGGACACATTTTCTGAACTTTGTTTTGGAAACCAGGAGGTAGGATGACTTTGGGGCCTTTGTTGAAAAGTAGAATCACTCATTTTGGACTAGAAGCTGCATCGGAAGTGAGAAGGCAATAAATTGGGCTGCCTACTGATTCCAAAGTGGCATGTGTGTAATAGGAGAAGGGCTTTGGGGCCCTGGCTATGCCCTGGCACAGCCTTCCTTCCGCCCCATGGACCCTCCCAAGGGCAGCTGGCCAGGAGGGAGCTGGGAGGGGCCCCTCGGGTCTGAGGGGCAGACCTTTCAGAAGGAGGCTTGGGTCTCTTTCTGATCGCTCTGTGGAGGACAGGGATGGCCTGTAGCCCCCCCCACTGTCCCGTGAGCACCCCTACCTGGGTGTGGCATGGTGGCCCCCTTGAGCTGCCCTGGGCTCTGGAATGAGAGGTTGGCCCAGGCACCTGCCCACTCACCTGTTGGCCTGCCCACCTTTCTTGGGTTAATAGCTTAATGTGTGTAGAATAATTGACAAGCACAATTAATGAAAAACTCATTCAGTACATAGAGAAAAAAAAGCAATTTTCTAGAATTCTGTGCAGAGATAATCACAGTTGTAATGTTTTTCTAAGCATCTCTCCAAACATTTTTCTGGAATTATGTTTTGATAGTACTATAGAAACAGGACTGGACAGGACATACTGTTTTGTAAACTGCATTTTTAATTTTCCACATCACTTGGGATTATTCTACTGGGTCATCTTCACGGCTGCCTCGTGCTCCGTTATTCGCGTGGTTTCCTTGGCTCCTCCCCTAGTGACAGGCTTTGCTGTAACAATGCAGCCCTGCAGCAAATGCCCTCACACACGTCTTGGCCCATTGGCTCAAATACCTCTGTAGGGTACATCCCTGAAGTGAGGGTGCTGGGTTAAAGGGGAATGACGTCAATAACGGCATCCACTGGCCTTGACCTTGCACTGGGGTTGTGCCAGACACTGTGCCGCGAGCTTCATCGGTGCCATCTCCTTTCATTCTCACAACCACCCTGCGAGGCTGATCTGTTATTGAGAAAGACGCGCAGGCTCGGGAAGCAGGCGTCCTTTTTGGCCCTGGCTGTGGCCTAGATTCCATGCCAAGGATGCCAGGGCCCACGCCTCACCCACACACCCTCTGCCCACACGCGAGAATTTGCACGTGCTGTGCATGGTGAGAGTGCCTGCCCTCCAAAAGGAATGTGCTGCCTCCTTCTCCCTCCAGCATGCTCAGCTCGCTGCTTCTGGGAGGAACTTCCCCCATCAGGAGCAGTCCCCTGCAGTCAGCCTCTGGGTTGAGAACCAAGAAACAACCCAGGAAGGCAAGCCCTCCTCTAAATGTTTTGTGGGCACTGGGCACACAAAGAAGAGTCCGGCAGTCACCCCACGGCCCCTGCCCTACCTTGTCGCCCCCCCCCCCGCCAGGTGTGCCTGCATCGATGTCCGCCATGCACAGAAGGCCTCAAGGAAGTGGACCCTGGAGATGGACGTGGCACTCGTGCAGTATATCAACCGACTGTGTCGCCACCTGGCCATCACACCCGCGCGGCTCCACCCCCACGAGGTGTACCTGGACCCTGCGGATGCCGCCGACCCCAGGGTGGCCTGCCTCTTGAGTATGTGGTCCCAGGAAGTGGGCCCTGCAGGGACTAGAGCTTCAGGTGCCCTTTGGACATGTTGAAAAGGACCCTAGGCCAGTTGCTCTTCCTTGTAACAAATACTTTGAGCATCTACTGTGAGCCAGGTAGTAGGGAGAGGGGCTGATAAAACCAGAGACAAGAAGCTGTGATGTGGCCAAATTAGTCTCGTGAGGCTCTTTTACATGCTCAGTACAAGGCCAAGCAGCAAATACGTAAATGAGCAACCGGGTGGCAACAGCCGTCACGGCCACGCCCAGTCCACTGCCTAGAGGCCATACCTTTATGAGTTTGGGTTGTGAGTGGGAGAGGGTCAGAGTAGTCTAGTAACATGTATTAGACGTGTTACCTTAAATTACAAGAGAACAGCGTGGTTTTTTAGTTAGAAGCTAGGATGCACAAAGAAAATAAAAACCAAGTTACCCAAAAATCCATCCCTGAAAAATAAGCCCTGCTACAACACGTTGGCATCTGGCCTTCTGGGATTTTTTTCTGTGCCTTTATGCATGTGTGCCAAATTGGCATCTGAATGCTCAAAAGGAGCATGAGCTGCTTCCCCTGCTCAGCTAGCATTCCTGAGCCCCTCCTGGCTTCAGGCTGCTGGAAGGCCAAGTGGGCAGGATGCTGACCTGCTCTCAGCCTCTCCAAGCCGGAGGGGAGATATGGATATGGGATAACTGGCTAGAAGGTAGTGGGCCAGTGGTAATGTCCTGGCTTTAATTTGTGATGCCACCACTGGCGGAAGCTGGGTGAAAGGTAAACGGAACTCTGTAATATTTTTGCAACTTCCTGTAAGTCTATAATTATTTCAAAATAAAACACATCTATAATGTGCAGCCCTGGCATGACCCCAAGGGCGACCCAGGAGGCCCTTGGATTTCTTAAGAGCCAGGACCCGCCACCTGGCCAGCCCAGGGCCTCACCTTTTGCCTCTGCTACGTACGGGTGGACTGGGGGCCCACTCCCTAACTAGCAGGAACAAAACCCACCGTGGGAGCTGCCTGGTCCCACTTGAAATGTGCCAGCTCCTGGTGGCGCTCCCCAGTGGCAGGGATCACCGAGCTGGTCTGCAAGGCGAAAGTCCCAGCCTCACGTGGCGGGGACTCCAGCCTGACTGCCCCCCGTGCCCGCAGACGTGCCCATCGAGAGCCTGCGCCTGCGCTTTGCCCTGCTGCAGTCCCTCAACACCACGCTGGAGACCTTCTTCCTGCCCCTGGTGGAGCTGCGCCAGACGCCCATGTACACTCACAGCATCGCGGCCCTGCTGACGGAGGCCAAGGGTCAGTGCTGGGACCCGCGGGGCCCACGGGGGGGCCAGGTGCAGAGGGGCGGCGAGAGTTTGGTGGCCTTTAAGAAGCCAGGGCCAGAACTGACAGGGCGTCGTCGGCGCCATCGCCCAGCCCCCAGGCAGCTGTTCCAGGAAGACAACCCCAGTTCAAACCGTCCAACATTCAAGTTTCCTTTGGAGCAGCAGTTCTACCAAAGAGAAATTACTTTAATTACAAAAGTAACATATGCCCTTAAAAATTAGACTTATTTTTTAAGTTCTCAGATTGTTTAGAAACACGTAAAGTATGACATTAAAGCTGTCTCTCGTCTGCCCCCACATCTCTCCCTCCCAGAGGTGACCACATTAACAGTCGAGTGATTGTCCTTCCAGACCTTTCTGTTCACATACAAACAGATGCGTGCACTTTGGTTTGTTTTTTTTTTTAATTAAAAATAGGTATCATCGGAGAGTATAAGGGAGCTCTATACTTTCTGCATGATTTTTCTGTAAACCAACTGCTCCAATTAGAAAACAACTAAAGTTTTTTTAAAAAATATATCACATTCCCCGCTCTGTTCTGCAGCTCTTTTTCGCAGTTACTAGAGTGCCTTGGAGACCTCCAGGCATGGGCACTCGCAGAACAGCCTCACTGTTTTGAGGGGCTACCCAGCAGTCCTAGCGTAGGGGCCCCAGGGTTTATTCAGCCACTTCCTTCTTGATGAATACTTAGGTGGTACTTTTTGCTGTTTCAGAAAACGCTACAGTGAGCCTCCCCGTTCTGTATGTACTTGGGTTTGTACTTTTACAATGGAGAAGACCCAGAGAGGGCAGCACGGCCTGCGCTGGGCTCCGGGGTGGCTGGGAAGGAAGGCAGGCAGCCCCGTGCAAGCGTCTCTCCCACATTCCTCTTCTCAGGGCTGATCTTTTATGACACGAAGGTGACCGTGATGAATCGGGTGCTGAACGCCACTGTGCAGAGAACAGCTGACCACGCAGCGCCTGAGATCACCTTGGACCCTCTGGAAATTGTGGGAGGTAGGGCTGGCTACGAAGAAGAGTGAACGCGAAATAGCGGTGGCTTAAGCGACCTAGAAGTTGATGTCTCTCATATAAAAGAAGCTTCTAGAGGCAAGTGTCCCAGGGCTGGTGTGACAGTTTCTTACTCAGGGACCCAGGCTTTTGTCATTCTGCTCCAGCACCCCAGTATGTATTCTCCAACTTCTGGGTCACTGTTAGGTCTGGTTCAGTGAGGCTCAGGGGCAGACCAAAATTCAGGCAGAGAAGTCTATCGGATCACAGCATGGCGGGGTCTGAGCTGGGGGCGGGCTTGGAGAGGGCCGCGAAGATGTGGGCTGGGAAAGCACCATGCTTGCTGTCCTCAGGGCAGGGAGTGACTTTCCGAGACGGCCTGATGGGGCAGAGGATGTTGTGTGGCTCGGCAGGTGTGTGAAAAGAGCAGGGGCCGGAACGGGACATCTGGTGTCTGAGCAGGTGGGGAGTCAGGAGGCAAGATGCTACATCCCAGCAGTCACCTCCTGAGCTCCGCCTGCCAGGCAGCAGGAGGAAGGGGCCGCGGCAAAGGAGCAAACTTCTCCATGGAGTCAGCTCCTTCCCTTTACCTCTCACCCGCCAGAACTAGTCTCACGGCCACGCCTAACTGCAAGGGAGGATGGGAATTGTAGTCTTTATTCTGGCCTGCTGAAAAATCAGGGTTCTGGCCTACAGAAGAGGGGAGGCTGGATACGGGGGAGTAGCAAAGCTTCCGCCATAGCATGTACATGTAAACAAGCAGACGGATGTTCCGAAGGAGGCAGTGGCAGGAAATGAGAGGAACCTGGGTGGGGGGAGGACGTTAGGGTGGTCAGGAAGACCTCCCCAGGGAGGCACAGGGAGGCGTGAGAAGGGATCAGCCACTTGGGGGGCTAAGGCACAGAGCGCAGGCAGTGGCGGATGAGCTGAAGGGCAGGGTGAGGTCAGCAAGGCGAGTGAGGGCCTGCTGGGCACCCGATGGGAGGACAGCCGCGGGGAGGTTTTCCTCAGCGACTCTCTCTGTTTCCAGGGGAACTCAGAGCTTCTGAAAACTCCTACTTCTGCCAAGCTGCCAGACAGCTGGCCTCGGTGCCATCCTCTCAGCTTTGTGTCAAACTGGCTAGTGGCGGTGACCCCACATATGCTTTCAACATCCGCTTCACCGGGGAAGAGGTCCACGGCACCAGTAAGTGGTAGCCAACGCCAGGCTCCCCAAGGGGCGCCCGGCCCAGCGAGTTCCAGGTAGAGGCTCTGTTCAGAAGCTCGGAAAGCGCTGCTTTTCCTCCTGGGGAGGGTTATTCTTAACGTACGGTGCCAGGGTCTCTTCCAATAGCAAGAGTGAGTGCCACATCTCATCACCCTCTTGTGCAGAAGCCAGGACGGCGCCCGAGGGACCATACCGTTCCAGGTTCTCCAAACCCAGCCCTCAAGGACTTGCTCTGGGCCCTCGTGGGACCTGGGTGCCCCCAGCTGGCCTGGGAATTCCCCCGCAGCCCTCCCAGGCTTGATGAGTGTCTCCAGGCACTCTTCTTGCTGAGCAGCACCAGGGCAGGTGTCCTCAGTGCTGAGTTCGCTTCTTCCCTGGGAAGAGCCCCTGGTTGAGCAAAAGCTTTTCTGGGCCCCGGAAGAGACAGGGCATTGGGAAGCCCTTGATTGAAATGAGTCATTTCACTCTGCAGGGATGAGGAACAGTGGCTGAGAAAAGGCCCCCTCGTGCCCTTGCAGTCACATGCAGCCTCAGGCATGGAGGGAACGTCTTCCACTCTGAACAGGAGACGCCCAGAGTCTCACGGCTGGGCGCAGTAGGAAGGCAGGGCTGTTAGGGCTGGGGGCAAGGGGTCCCAGCCTGCTCCGTCTCCCATTTCCCCTTGGATCCGTTTCCCAGGACACTCTTGTGGCAGCAGCCTCCCAGAGCGACGAGCCCTGTGGCTCCATGCGGGCAGGCCTCTCAGGCTTCTCTGAGAACAGCTCCTATTCGCTGAACTCAGCACTTGCGGGGCCCTTGCTTGATACCTTTGACTCTTCGTAGTACCAAAATGTCACAAAATACCAGCATCGTCCCATTTTCCAGATGGCAAAACTGGAGCACCATAAGTGAAGTCACTTCCCCAAGATCACACAGCCCGTTCACAAAGTGGCTGAGCTGGGGGGATTCAAGTCCAGGTGTGTCAGATTTCCCCGCCCAGGCCCTGCGCCCGAGGCTTCAGCAGGCAGGAATCGCCTGCTCCTCTGCAGGAAAGAAGGGGTGGGCCGGGCCCTGACCACTGACCCCAGCTGGGTCTTCAAACGGCATCTGTCCTCGGAGCTTCCCGACCTCACAGCAGCACCAAGGGCATGTGTGGGGAGGCCAGAGGAGACCCTGCCACAGAGAGGAAGGGCACTTCCTGGGGAAATTGAATAGCAGCAGTAGATGGCTTGCTAAGGTGGCCTCCTGCCCTCTGCATGTATTCAGGCATTTGTCCATTCGCTTATGTGTTCACCGAATAACCACTGAGTGCCTGGGCAGTGTGGGAGGCAGTGAGATGTGGCCCTGCTCTCGTCAGAGCCCCGGGAGACAGCAGGGATCAGACCAGCCCACAGGTCAGGTTGAGCACGCAGCTGTGAGAGGCACCCTGAAGGGAGGCGCCCACTGCTCTGAGAGCCCATGCAGGAGCTCTGCATTTCCATCTCACTTAATCCTTGAGGCACCCTGGGAGTAGGTGTGATTATTTCCCCCATTTTACTGCTCAGGGAAGTTAAGTGACATCCCTGGAGTCACCCAGCCAGTAAGTGGCAGAGCAGGATTTGTCTTCAAGGCAAAGCTCCCTTCCCTCCACTACACCTGCAGTCATGTTGGCAAAGGAGCTGATGTTCTGAGTCCCAGTAGGGGAGGCAGGGAAGGACTGGTGCTGCCTACGTCCCTCACCCAGGGCCTGCCGGGCAGGGTCAGCTGATGACGTCTCCGTCTGTCCTGCAGGTGGCTCTTTCCGCCACTTCCTGTGGCAGGTGTGTAAAGAGCTGCAGAGCTCCTCGCTGTCCCTCCTCCTGTTGTGCCCCAGCTCAGCCGTCAATAAGAATAAGGTGAGATGCCACAGGCCTGGGCAGCTGAGGCCCCGTGCCCCAGCGCTTGGGTTCCCAAGGGGTAGTGGCTTGGGGTGACGGGTACCTGTCGTCATCGGAGGTGCTTCTTATTCTGGGGGGACCAGCCCTGCCACACTGGCGAGGCAGGTTCTGGGTCTGGGTCCTGTCCTGCCAGGGGGTTCTCTCCTGCTTCCGGGTGTGGTGGCTTGGGAGAAAGAGACACATCGTGGGAAGCGGGTGTGGCTCAGTGGATAGAGCACCCGTCTACCATATGAGAGGCCCCGGGTTGGCTTCCCGGGGCCTCCTTGTGAGGGCAGGCCGGCTCGTGCAGCACTGCGGGCTGATGCGGCAAGACCTCACAGCAAGGGGGAGATAAGCAGACACAGAGAAGACACGCAGCGAATGGACACAGCAGCACAAGCAGCAAGGGGGGGGATAAATAAAAAATAAAATAAATAAATCTTTTTAAAAAAAAAAAAAAAAGAGACACATCATCTCCTTGTCTCTGCCTCCATTTCCAGGGCAAGTACATCCTGACCCCTAGCCCCATCACCTATGGGGAGGAGCAGCTGCTGCACTTCCTGGGGCAGCTGCTGGGAATTGCAATTCGAGCAGATGTCCCTCTTCCCCTGGATCTCCTGCCCTCCTTCTGGAAGACCCTGGTGGGTGAGCCCCTGGACCCTGACCTAGACCTGCAGGAAGCTGACATACTCACCTACAATTATGTCAAGAAATTCGAGAGTGTAAGTGAAAGACACATTTATTCTGGGGGCAGCAGGGGCTGGAGCAGTCCTCCTGGGGCCCTCCTCATGGCCTCTGAGCTGCTGTCCCCTTGGGCCTCCGTACTGCCGGGGACCCGAGCTCCCTGCGTGAGGGCTGACTGGGATCTCCGCCTTCTTTGTATGGAAGCTTCGTCTCATGGGAACAAAGCCTTTGCTTCCCCTCCGTGCCGACAGCAGCAGACCTCGGGTGATTTGACCAGCTCCCGTCAGGCCCCCACCCCCACCCCCACTCTGTGTCAGCCTCCAAGGACACAGATGAAAGGTTCCTCACAACTGAGCGAGGGGTGGTGAGGGGGGCACTGCTACAGCAGATCCAGCATCATCTTTAGGAGTTCCTCTCCAGGGCCCTAGAAAGCACCCAGGATGTGAGCTCCTGGGGCTCCTCTGAGGCCGGCCAGGGAGAGCCTGGGAAGGGAGTTCTTTCTCCCTCTCCTTGTACAAGCTCGGGACCCACAGAGAGACTGAGACCACAGCGAGTTCTGGCCACCCCTCTTCTTCTGGAGGAGAGTGTGGTCGGGGGCCAGGCTGTTGGCTGGGCCTGTGGGAGGCTCAGGGCCCGTCATCCCTTCAGTAGGCACCACTGAGGCCCAGTCACGTGCCAGGCTCTGGGCTCGGGGCTCGGCTCCCAGCAGTGAGCAAGATGTGGTTCCTGGCCTCAGGGTGCTTCCGGACAGCTCTCTGTTTATGCAAGGCCCCACGTCGGGGCCTTGACTTTGTTCAGTCCTCCCGACAATGCTGGGAGGAAACTGAGGCCCAGAGCAGTGCGGGGACCGGCCCAGGCCTCACAGCTGGCCGGTAGCAGCACCACCACTGGAGCCCAGCTGTCCATCTCCCAAGACTCTGCTTTTTCAGCACCACATGCTCTGCTCAGGTTAGGGACTCTGTCCCAGGCAGAGCGTGGAAAGCAACTTCTCATCCAGCCCTCCCAACTTGAGACCAACCTCCTTTGCTCCTAGGAGTTGACTTTGTGTCTAATGCCTGGTAGAGGCTGCTCTCCACAGGGACCTCAACTGAGGAGGTGTCAGCTGGCAGAAAACTTGGGGGGACACCGAGGAGCCTCATCACCAGGCTCACTGTAGTTGTCCCTCTCAGGCAGCCAGTGCAAGGGAGCAGAAAAGCCAGGATCCTGGAGATCAGGTGGCTTCTCAGCAGAAACAGGGATGACAGTGAATTGTCCAAAGGGTCAAAGGCCAGGCACTAGCTGAGAAGTCTCCCCGGGACTCTGGGCAGCAGCTGTCCAGACAGACAGCTGAGACCTGTCGGACGGGGTGGGGCAAGGTCATGGAAAGACGGGCCACCAGAACTGCATGGGGGAGGTGGGGGTGAAGAGCTGGCTACCGGGAATTAATGCTCTGGAAGTTTTGTCAGTGGGGTACCTGCAGCCTTCCCCACAGTGGGAGGTTGCTCTGAGGACACAGTGTAGGCCCAGACCCTCTTACGCATCAGCCTCTCAGAGCTGCAGCTTTACTCCCCTTTAGGTCAGATCCTCTCGCGTTCTAGGTAGGCCAGCATGTACACCAGAGTGTCTTTTGGACTCCAATTCTGGTGTGCCAGATGTTGGGGGCAGTAACCCAGACATTTTCCATAAGAGGAATTAGGTCAGGGCTCTCTGGTGGTGGGTGACAGAAATCCCTGCTCAAACCAGCTTAAGCAAGAAAATTAAAAACAAAAAATATTATTTACTATTAAAACTAAAAGTACGGATAAGGTTTGGCTTTAGGCAAGGCTGGATCTAGACGCTCAAATCCTATCTTTTGTAATACACTGGGAAAGCAGTGAAAGGGATGCCAGCTTCTAGTTCTGTCACCAGCGGTGAAAGAGGGCTGCTGCTTCCAAGCACTAACAGGAAGAGCCCTGGAATTTGAGTCTCTTGTTCACCTGGCCTGGACCACAGGCCCAGCTCTGAACAGATAGCAAGCTCTGATTGGCCAGGCCTGTGTCACGTGCCCCTCCATGACAGCCAGCAGGAGACCCCACCCATGCAGTTCCTGGTGCTTGCCCAACTGGAGGTCAGGGTTCCGTCTTCTAGGGGCCCTTGGCACCAGGGCAGGCAGTCAGCCTCCGCCTGCCTCTGTGCCCTCCAGATCAATGACGAGACAGAGCTGGAGGCCTTGTGCGCTGAGATCACCTCCCAGCACCTGGCCACCGAGAGTCCTGACGGCCCCAACAAGCCCTGCTGCAAATTCACCTACCTGACCATGACGGGCGAGGAGGTGGAGCTGTGCAGCCGCGGCCGGCACATTCCTGTGGCGTGAGTGTGTGTGTGCCTGGGGAGGGGGCTGAGCAAGGCGTGATCAGCGGCACCTGGATGTGGGTGGCGGCACGAGGGTCTGGGTCAGAGGACAGATGGAGCTCACCAGTGGAAGGGACCATGAGGACACTGGGCACCAAGGAAGACGGTTAGATTTCTTCCGTTGAAGGACTCAAGGAATTAATTGGGCTAGCAGGAGTGGAACAACCTGGGCCTCCCAGAGGGACTTGGGACTGTGGCTCCCAGCTCAAGGACCCCCTCCAGTCTCCTGGCATGTTTTCTCACCTTCACCTGCCTCACCCTGGCAGGTGGGAGAACAAGGACATCTATGCAGCAGCCATCCGGAGCCTGCGGCTGCGAGAGCTGCAGAACAGCGAGTGTGTGACAGCTGTGCGGGCAGGCCTGGGCACCATCGTCCCCCTGCAGCTGCTCACCATGCTGAGCCCGCTGGAGATGGAGCTGCGGACCTGCGGTCTCCCTTACATCAACTTGGAGTTCCTGAAGGTGGGTGGCCCGAGGCCAGGCGAGGTTGGCAGACGGGGCACCAAGCCTGCCATCCTGTCACACCACGTGCCCCAGCAGGCTGGGCGCAGTCCAAGCCCTCGGATTCGACATCCGAGTGTAGACATGGCCTTAGAAGAGGAGTTCTTGTGCCTCAGCACCTAGTCCTCACCACAGCCCGTGAGGGACTTGATCCCTGTCACAGCCAAATAAATGAAGCTAAACGAGGAGCCTCTTGGCCAAGGTCACACAGCCAATAAATGACCCAGTCAAAATTCATACCCAGGATTGGCCCGCCAAGGCCCCTCTCCTCCTCAGCCCAGAGTCCCCTTGCCCATGCCAGTTTCCCTTAGGGTGGGGCCCAGCTCTGGCATCCCAGTGCTGCTTCTTGCTAGCTGAGAGACCTTGCACAGGTGGCTTCTCCTCTCTAGAGGGGATAGTAATCGGATCTGCCCATGAGAGGCAAGGACGTGCCACAGGCCAGAATCACACCCAGTAGCTAAGACACCTGCCATCCCATCGCTGTGCCCTCCCTTGGGGCCCTCACACAGCCCCTGGGATTGGCCTGCCCTGCACACCCAGGGCTGCGAGGCACTGGGAAGCAGAGGTCAGCCCACTCACGTCTGGGGGCCTCTCTTCCGCAGGCCCACACCATGTACCAGGTGGGGCTGATGGAGACGGACCAGCACATCGAGTTCTTCTGGGGGGCACTGGAGATGTTCACCCAGGAGGAGCTGTGCAAGTTCATCAAATTTGCCTGCAATCAAGAACGCATCCCGTTCACCTGTCCTTGCAAAGATGGGGGCCCCGACACAGCCCATGTGCCCCCATACCCCATGAAGATCGCCCCCCCAGATGGCACAGCAGGTACTCCCCTCTCCTGGTCGTATTCCAAGGCCCTTCTCTTAGTTTAGAGCCGGGGCTGGGCCCTAAAAGAGGGACAGAGGATGATGAATGGGCACCACAAACCCCAGGTGAGGGCTGGGTGTGAGCTGTGGGGACTGGGAGTCATGCCCTGCCCCCCGCCCCCAACCTTTATCCTTGCCTAATGCAGGCCCAATACTGACTTATCCTCTGATATTTTAAAAGAAGCTGAAAATCCAGAATTTTTAAAATCTGCCAACTTTTACATGTGGGAAAATAATCCATTTTAAAGAAGACAAAACAAAAATTTTTAAATAAAATAATTTAAAAGCAAAATAATTTGCTGATCAAATAAACCTGTCAGCAACCAGATGGAATGCACAGGAGATCCGTATGGCACCTGTGCTGTATGGCAGTTTTATGTCAATCCTTTTCTCCTATAAAATCTCACCACTGAACTAGGCATTCGTCCCCCTCGTGCTGGGCCTTGGGGTTAGCTTGGTGCTGCCCAAAGAGGCAAGCCTGGAGGTGGGCCAGCTGGTCTCCCTGGAGCTTCCAGCCCCCACCCCTGCACCTCTAACTGTTGGCTTGATGTTTTTTCTGTAGGTTCCCCAGACTCTCGCTACATCCGGGTGGAAACCTGCATGTTCATGATCAAGCTTCCTCAGTACTCCTCTCTGGAGATCATGCTGGAGAAACTTCGTTGCGCCATTCACTACCGTGAAGACCCCCTAAGTGGCTGACAGGAGGGAGCCCACTTAGGCTCTCACCGAGACACCAGCTCTGTCAGCCTGGGAAGCCCGTCACAGCGGGTACATCTCTCTGGGGCCCTGCGTGAAGAGTTGGGGATGTTTTGCTTTTCTGAACTTTGTCACATTCCAGGGCCTCCTGGAAGACTTAACCTTTTGTATTTGTACGTTTTGTGATGGGTTGGTTTCTTTTGCTGCCTGTTTGTGGTATATTTGTAGGATAGTTTAGTTTCCAGACAGTTTGTGTCTAATTTGATCTTCCTGGACACAGTCCCTCATGGCCACTGGATTCTGATGCCATAAGTTTCCAGCTGGTTCCTCATCACAGAGCCACCCAGCAGGAAGCTGGTGGTGTGATGACCATGGCCATACAAAGTATCACCTCTCTGCACAGTATCTCCACAAACAAGCCCATGGCCAGCCCTGCCCCTTCTGCCTCGAGCTGGAGTTTCTCCTGAAGGCTTCCTTCCATCTTGGCCTTGTTGGGCCAGTTACCCAAACTTATGAGAGACTCATGGGCGGTAATGGGGGGACTCTGTGTGTTGAATCTTCCTGCTTTAGAACCTTGTTTAGGGTCTTGGTTTTTCTGAAGAAAAGCCCACAGTGGTTCCGTTGTCCCCTCCCACACAGACAACCCTATCTGCTGTCTCTTCTAGGCCTCTGGTCTGAAAGTTTTCCGCTGAGTACTCTCAGGAGCAAAAGACCAAAGGGTTTGTTCAGGAACTTGAGTTGTTCATAGAGCCAGGCTGGACGATCCCAGCTCCAGGAGTTGAGAGGTAAAATGCCCGGATACCCACAATTGGAGGGATGGTATTCAAGTGGGGGTCCTGTCCCCAAACTCTGAACAGGAAAGCACATGATTCAAACCTTTCCCAAGTTTATACTCAGAAACGTTCCTTCCTCACTGCAGTGTTTGTGGCGTGGAGAACAGAGGGAAGGACCACAAACCCATTTTTAAGAGTTGACTGTCTGAGGTGTACTGCTCAATTCGGGGTTGACCTCAGTAACTCAAACTTTCAAGGCCAGATGGAGACTCCAGGGGAGTTCTGCCCCTCTGGCTGGGCCCTGGGGATGGAGGAGGCTTTCCTGTCCACCTTCCCCAGCCCACCCGGCAACCCCCTCATCATCCCATGTGTGTGTGAGTGTGTGTGTGTGTGTGTGCGCGCGCGCGTGCCAGGGCTGAGCTGCATCCAAGCTCACCCACTGCCCCAGTGCATTTATGCCCTAAATAGGTCTTTGTCCAATGGTACTTTGTTCAGGAGCAGCATATGCCATCTTGTTGGACACTGTCATTTTGGGCCTTGCCAGTTGTCACAGAATCGCATCGCTGTATTTATTGTATAATACTGTGAATATTGGAAGTTCTGAGTGAGTGCTGTCTGGAAGGCTTTAGAGAGTGAATGCTGGTGAGAGAAAGAGGATGTCTGCCTCCTATCTCTGCTGTGGCCCTGGCCTGTTGGAAAAATGTAAATTTTAGAGGTAGAGCCATTAGCATCCATCCCCTCCCTATTATTTTTAGGAAATATGTTAAAGGACCATAATAGAAAAGATTCCCCGACCTAAGGAAAAGATAAATCTGGGATTAAAAGTTACTCTTGCATCAATTATATTTTGATGCAGGAATCAGCTTTGGAAGCGAGTGCCCAGAAGTAGTTTCCCTTGCTTTGGAAGGAATACAGTTGGGTGCTGCCTCCCCAAGGGCCACAGGCTGGTTGACTGAGAGGTCACATCAGGGTGTATTCCTAACAAGGATCCTCCTATTTCATTTCTGCATAAGGAAAGAGCCTTTGTATTTATTAAAAGTGGCTTTTCTTCCATTCATCTTTAAATTTTTGGTCTCCTCCAATCCTTCCCATTCCTTGAACAGACACAGAATTCTGTTAGCTACCTCCCCCAAGAGGGGTTTGGGAAGCTTCTGTTGGCCCATCACATACTAGATGACAGCTGTGAGTAAACTATCTGCTGCTAACATGACGGCTTCTCCCAGAGAGCACATTGAGGTCCAGACAGATCCAAACTTTGGCCCTAAAAATGTGTGCTGTAAAGTTACTTGATGTATATTTATTATAATTATTTATGTTTGCATTTAACAAACTTTTCATTCAATTTGATGCTATTTACACCATTGCTGTGTAAAGGAAACTCACTACAGGAAAAAAAAGTCACAACAATAAATAACCTTCATTGACTTTTGACTCACCCTAAGTGTTGTACGATCATCTACTCCTGCCGAGCAAGCGCAGAGGTTGGCGTGCGTGGTTGGCTCTGACACTTAAATGCTGCCGGGTGGCTAAGAATTAAAGTGCTTCTAATTACTATGGTTTCTTTGCACTTGACTTGGTTCTTCCTCCATTATGCCTAAAACTACTCATCTCCCCCTCCCTGCCCCTAAATCTGTGCTTTTCGTTTAGAAATGATGATTGAAGGGACAGGAATCCAGGGTCAAAGCTGTACCTAACACTGCATGTTCGGCCAGTCCATGTCCTGGCAGCTGGACTATGCTCTCTTGTGCCTGGGGTGGGGATTTTCCTCGAGAGAACTGTTGCCCTAGGAGAGTGTGGGCCATTCTCAGACCAGTCTCCTCCCTTAGGAGCAGGCAGTGGATTCATAACTACTTTGTGCAAAATGGAAATGAAGGTAAGAGATAAAAGGCTTGGCTTCACTTTCTGACTTCAGTGTTTCTCCCTCTTCTTACACCGCTGCCTCCCACCCCAGGGGAGCCCCAGTAGTCTGCACTCAGGAAAATGTAACTCACTTCTTGACTGGCTCATCATCTCCCTCTGCTCCGTGGTAGTCCACAACCAGACCCAAACCAGGTCATGATCTTGACTGCAGAACAGGTGAAGAGAGCTTCTGATCCCTGTTAGTGCCCCACTTTTAAATATACAGACAGATAGAAGGCATGAGAGGTTTGAGGAAACATCTACAAAATAAAATACCAAACAAAAGTAAACAGAACTCCTAGGAAATAGACAATGCAGAGAGTATAAAAAGATAACCAAAAAACAATTATGCTGCAGAAATATAAGGAAAAATATTACATCCATTAAATAAGGGGTGGGGTGTGACAGGATAAAAGACATGAAAATCATTGAATGTCAGGAGTACATTTAATAGAAGGATAGAAAGGTAAAGTTGAGGAAATCTCCCAGAAAGGATGAAAAGGAGAGAAAACAGAGGATCTAAGAAGGCTAACATCCAGCTATAATTACAGAAGTCTACAAAGAAAGGAGACAAAAAGGAGAGAGATTGCCAAAATAATAGGAAATTTTTTTAAAAACTTAAGAAGGCATGAATTTCCAAAGAGAAGGAGCTCACTCTGTGCCTAGCTCTTTGGATGGAAAAGAACACACACCAACATACAACATGGGGAAATGTGATATTGGTCCTAAAAGCTTCAAGAGAGAAAATCAGTTTCATGCAAATCAGAATGGCTTCGGACTTTATAAGAACAACCTAAAAAGTCTAAAGTAATGCTTTCAGAAGACCTCCAATTACAACGAGACACTAGCAAAACCAGACTTACCCTTCTGCCTGAAATAACTAAAGCAAAAAACACAAAATACACAAAATGTATGGTTCTCAAGACATTGGACTTTAGTCAGTGAAAGCAATAGCTGCAAGATGGGAAACAAATGAGGTGATCCCTAACATTGCCCCACTTTACTGCCTGAATAGAGTTTTCAGACAGCAGCAGCTGGGAAACTCATGTGGAACCCACCAGCCTTCCAGAGTTGAGAAGATAGGGCTGGGAGTTCAGGAAGGCCAAGGCAGGAATAATTTGCAGGGCAGAGTACAAAAGAAGAAAGAGCTGCACAGAGAACTCCAGGGTCTGCATAGGATCCCACTTAACTATTGAGCTGAGTACTAATACCCTCATGTACATAAGGAAGTGCCCAGAGGCTGGAGAAAGAACCAGCTAAAAGGATTAGAGAGAATAATCCACAGATGGCAAGGAAATAGAAATCGTTGCTTGTCCCACTAGCCAGTGTGGGAAAACTTTCTCATGGGCCATTAGTTTTGCCTCAGTGGTGGAGCAAAATGAGCACTAGACTAAATCACCGTTCTAGTCCCACCTAACAAAGCTTAAAAGTAACCAAGTAACAAAGCTCATGAATATTTATAGGAATACAGAAATAACCCAGGTACTAATTACCTGCGTTCTCAAATACCTTACTCAATAAGGTAAAATTCACATCTAGAATCCATTAGAAAACTAGCAAGGCAGGAAGATGGCTGAGTAGGGAACTCCAGGATTCCTCCTCCAAAACAGCTAGTAGACAGGCAGGAACTGAAACAAATGTTTTAGAGCTCTGGAGACCAGGGGAGCACTGTACAGCATCCAGGGAAGAGCAGGAGGAAAAGGCTGAGAAACTGTGGTAAAAAACTGCCTCCTTACAGCTGAGGGGAAGAGTCTGCTGAAGAGCGCCATCCCCGAGCAGCCCAGGAAACCAGCAGACTCGGGGGGTCATCAAAAAGACTCCTGGCAACTTCTGGGAAGACGGTGGATTAGAAAGACCCAGGACTCTCTTCTCTCCCAGAAAAATTACTAGAGGACAGGCAGAAATGGCCTGGAAAAAAATGTTCTAGAGTTTAGGATACCAGGGGGAGACTTGATACCACCCAGAAGAGGGGCACAGAAAAAAAAACTTAACGGAAAGGAAAGAATGTGAGTAGAAGCTGAAGCTGCAGCCGCCAGCGCCCTTCCCCCACCCTATGAGTAGACAATTTGAATTCTCTGGCCTCATGGCAGCAGCTACAGACGGGGGGCTGCAGGGATCCACCTCCCTAGGAAATGGGAAAGAGAGGGACACACCCTAAGGCTCATTCAGCTTTCGGCCAACACATTTGGTCTGCTGTGTCCCACGAACCCTTCCAAGCCAGGTGGAACTGCACCACTGTTTTGTTTGCCCTGGGAGCCGGTACAGGACTAAAGAGATCTGACCCTCTAAATCACTCTCCCTAATGACCTGGACTGGTTGTTGAGGATGCAGAGGGGAGGAGAATAATTTCCTAACTGGGAAAAGGAAGGAGGCTGCAGCAAAGGTTGCAGAAAAGCCTCTGAGTTTGAATTGTGAAGCTCTGAATAGCCCTGAGGCAGGTTCATCTGTCACATTGTGCCTCGGTTTTGCAGTGAACACACTCTGACCAGGATTTGAACTGAGAGGGCTGCTGAAGAGTGTCATCTGCTGGCAGACTTAGGAAATACATGTGAGAAAATGTAAATATGTAAAAAAGGCTTTTTCTGGTTTTTACAGCCACCCTCCCAAAAGCCCTTGGAAGTGGGTCTACAACCTATTACTGGGTCCATGGCCTGGATTTTAGCAACTAAACAGGGACAATCCTAAAGACCTTGAACAGGTTTAACCAAGAATCAAAGAATGGCAGTAACACGCAGGCTCCCGCTACTAAATCCCTACAAAAAAGAGAAATTGAGTGTCAGAGTAAATTCACCATCATAATCATATGTCTAGACATCACAAAAAATTACCAGCCATACTAAGAAAATGGAAGAAATGGCCCAAAAAAAGAATATATTAAAGCCCCAGATGAGACACAGGATATGAGACAACTAATCAACGAGATTCATACAAATTTCCAAAATCGAATTAATGAGCTGAAAGACAATATGGCTAAAGAGATAAAAGACATCAAGAAGATACTGAGGGAAGCGGATGTGGGTCAAGTGGTTGAGCTCCCGTTTACCATTTGGGAGGCCCCGGGTTTGATTCCCGGGGCCTCATGGTGAAGGCAAGCTGGCCCAGTGCGGTGAACTGACACAGCGAGATGACGCAGCAAAGGGAGACAAGCAGGCACAGACGAATGCACAGCAAATGGACACAACGCGCACAAGCAGCAAGGGGGGGATAAATAAAATCAATCTTTGGGGGAAAAAAAGAAGATACTGAGCAAGCACAAAGAATTTGAAAACCTGAATAGAAAAATAACAGAGCTCATGGGAATGAAAGATATGATAGGTGAGATCAAAAACATTAAGAGGGAAGCAGATGTGGCTCAAGTAATTGAGCTCCTGCCTACCACATGGGAGGTTCCTGATTCGGTTCCTGGTGCTTCCTAAAGAAGACAGCGAGCTGGCGCAACAGGCAGCTGCAGCAAGCTGATGCAACAAGAGACACAAGAAGGAAAAAAAACATAATGAGAGACAAAACAGAGCAGGGAGTGGAATTTCCTGGTGCCTGTTAAAGAGGAACAAGCAAGACAGCAAGCTGATGCAAGGGGCAGGCACAACAAGATGACGCAACAAGAGACACAAGAAGAAAAACACAGTGAGAGATACAACAAAGCAGGGAATGGAGGTGGCTCAAGTGATTAGGTGCCTCCCTCCCACATCGGAGATCCCGGGTTCAGTTCCCGGTGCCTCCTAAAGAAACAAGGAAGAGGAACAGACACGGTGAGTGCAAAACAATGGGGGGGGGGTGAGGAGAAATAAATCTTAAAAAACAAAACAAAACATACATTAAGAGGCATACAACAGCAGACTCAAAATGATAGAAGAAAGAATAAGTGATACAGAAGATAGAATAGCAGAAATTGGAGAAAGAGAAAACCATGGAAAAAAATAAGCAAGGGCTCAGGGAGTTGAATGATCACACAAAACGCAACAATATACGTGTCATGGGAGTTTCACAAGGAGAAGAGAAGGAAAAGGGGGCAGAAAGACCATTTGAGGAAATAATAGCTGAAAATTTCCCAACTCTCACGAAAGAAATGAATTTCCATGTCCAAGAAGTGGAGCATACCCCAATCAGAATAAATCTACATAGACCTACTCCAAGACACATACTATTCAGAATGTCAAACATCAAACATAAGGAGAAAAAGCTGAAAGCAGCAAGGGAGAAACAAACCATCACATATAAGGGACACCCAGTAAGACTTAGTGCGAATTTCTCATCAGAAACCACGGAGGAGAAGACAAAGGTATGACATGATTAGGATACCCGAAAGAGAAAAACTGCCAAGCCAAGAATTCTATACCCAGCAAAATCGTCCTTCAAATATGAAGGTGAATTTAAAATATTCACAAACAAACAGAAACTAAGAGAGTTCATAAAAAGAATCCACATTTGCAGGAAATATTAAAGGGAGTTACAGCCTGAAAGAAAAAGGAGAGAGAGGCTTGGAGGAGACTGTAGAAGGCAAGAATAGCAGAAAGGATAACCAAAAGAGTAAAAAGACAGACAAAAATAAGATATGACATATGAAAACCAAAGAATAAAAGGTGGAAGTAAATAATGCATTTACAATAATATAATTGAATGTGAAGGGAATAACTCCACACACACATTTCCTACCTCTGTCTATTGGTAAGACCTAAAAGTAGTAACTCCCCCAGTAGCAATGAACCAAGCACCCAAATGCTTGTTTCTAAATACTGTTCTCCCCAAAAAGAATCCAGGGTTTCTGGAAAAAAAATGACTGAGACAGGAAATGAGCCTGGCATATCTTGGCATATCTTGTGCAGGGAAGATGTACTCAAGGAATGGTAGGACATGTCAAAATACAAAAACAAGCTGAACAGTTAAGGCAATCAAAGTAAAATATATTTGAACATATAAATTATAGCAATGGATTACAAACCACTGAATAAAATAAGGGTCTATGGGGAGTAGGTGTAGCTCAGTGGTTGAGTGCCTGCTTCCCGTGTTTGAGGTCCCAGGTTCAATCCCTGGTACCTCCTTTAAAAAAATTTTTTTTAAAAGATCTATAATGCATATTGATATTGATTGAATGAAGAACAACTCTTCCTTACAGAAGAATATCAGTGAAAATGTAGAAGGACTGATGGGAGTTAATGAAAATGTAGAAGGAATGATGGGAGTTAGAAAATAATTTAAATAACAATAATTCAGGCAAGAATCATCATGGATAACTAGTAGGTCAAAGTTTTATGAGAATATTTATAGTCTCAAAAGGGAAGAGGCTATGGCTCAACCACTTGGGCACCCGCCTACCTCATGGGAGGTCCCAGGTTCAGGTCCCGGTGTCTCCTAAAAGATGACGAGCAGGGAAGCGGATATGGCTCAAGTGATTGGGCTCCTGTCTACCATATAGGAGGTCCAGGGTTCAATTCCCGGGGCCTCCTGGTGAAAGGCAAGCTGGCCCACGCGGCGAGCTGGCCTGAGTGGAGTGCTGACCTCTGCAGGAGTGCTGGCTGGCGCAAGATGACACAACAAAAAGAGACACAGAGGACAGACAATGAGACACAGCAGACCAGGGAGCTGAGATGGCACAAGAGATTGAGAACCTCTCACCCACTCCAGAAGGTCCACTTAAAAGAGAAGACAAGCAGACACAGAACACACAGCAAATGGACATAGAGAGCTGACAGCGAACACAAAACAATGGGGGGGGAGAAATAAATAAATAAATCTTTCAAAAAAAGACGAGCAGATGCCGCCTTCCGCCACAACAGAGCTAGACTCCACCTCCCGCTGCAATGAGCTAAACTTCGCCCCCACCACAACAAGCAGAGGCCACAAGCCAGCAGATGCTGCAGCCCATGGGGAGCGGATATGGCTCAGTCCACTGGGAGGTCCTAGGTTTGGTTCCCGGTGCGAGAAGGCGAGCAAACAATGAGCAGAAAGACTAGTCAACTATCTGGGGGAAGGGAGGATAAAGAAAAATAAATGAAAAATGAATCTTTAAAAAAATATAGATATATCTCCCCACAAAATGGTAATTAAAAGTAAAAATATAACTTTACACTGGAGAAAACCTGGCAGACATTGCCTTAATCAAAGTTATCACCAATAATGGGACAAAGTGACATCATGCTCCCCAATATGATGCACTGAGGACATCATTTCTGGTATTCCCATCAAAATTGTATAACCTGAGTTAAATATTAAGAAAACATCGGGGGCGGATGTGGCTCAAATGGTTGGGCGTCTGTCTGCCATATGGAGGGACCTGGGTTCGATCCCCAGGACCTCCCAGTAAAATATAAAAAACATATATACAGAAGGTGCATGGGCTGCCAGGCTCTGTATGCCGGTGAGCCGCCAGGCCCCGGGAGCCAGGCAGCAAGATGATGACGTAACAGGAGAGAGATGCAGGGGAGAGACAAGACGAGATGCTCTGAAAACCAGGAACTGAGGTGACGCTGGTGGCAGAACACCTCTCTCCTACATCAGAGGTCTCCAGGATCGAATCCTGGTGAATACTGGGGGAGGAGGATGAGAAGAGATGGCAGGAAACAGACACAGAGAATTGCCCAGCAAATGGACACAAAACAGCAAAAACGGGGAAGGGGGGGTTTAAAACGGATAAAGTAAATAAATAAATCTTTAAAAAAATAAAAAACATCAAATGAACCCAAATTAAAGGTTATTCTACAAAATAACTGGCCTGTTTACTCTTGAAAAATATAAGATCATGAAAGAAATCTGAGGAATTTGTTCCAGATTAAAGGAAGCTAAAGAGACAAAATGATTAAATCCAAGATATGATACTGGATCAGATCTTAGACCAGAAGAGAAAAAAAAGTTTTTGTTATAAAGGTCATTTGGGAAATTAGCAAAAATTTGAGTAAGGTTTGTAAATAAAGATTATAATGCATCAAATGTTAATTTCCTGATTTAGATTATTGTACTGTGGTTATAAACAGAATGTCCTTGTTCTTAGAAAATACATGCTGAAATACAAAGAAACACCATATCTGCAAGTCCCTCTCAGTTCTATAAATAGAATGCTAAAGCATATATAACATGTTTTTAAAAAAAGAGCATTATTAAATTCATAATTTGGAAATATAGCAGTGAATACCGGAATAAACATTTAAAAAGTTTAAAGCACTCAACTCTTGGGAAAGAGTCTTGGGGGTGGGGTGGGGGAGGGGGACAAGGAATTGTCTTTTTAGCACTAATTTTGGTTGCATGCAATACTTTTTATGTCATTTTCAAAAAGTACATCCATTACAAAACATTTAGAAACTAGAAATTACTTTTTAAAAATTAAAAGAACCAATCAATCACTGTTGTTTTACTCATACTTTCTTCACTCAGGTCTATTACCAACAAAAACAAAAGTTATGAGACAACATAATTATTCTCTGCCCCAGCTGGAGAAAGGAGTATTAATTCTTCCTCCCACTTCTGTGAAGTCTCAGGGGGATTAGCCGGAAGCAGTGTTAAGTCTCAATCCTCCTAGCTCCTTTCACCTGAAACATAGTCTTTCTGAGCAAATCGACGTCTAGGGATTGTGTTTTATTGTGGTATAAGTAATATACAATAAAGCATATAATCACATCATTATCTTTTTTTTTTTTAGTCTGGCTTTTCACTGAGTTTATTTTCAGACCTGGACTTGAGTCCTGGCTCTTCCATCAATTAGCTTATGCAAGTCACTGCAGTTCCCTGTATCTCAAATTCCATCTTTAAAATGGGGACAATTCTTCCTGTCTTTTCCACTCCCCATCAGGTTGTTGGGAAGCTCAAAATAAGATGCCTGATGGTCCTGTGCAAACTGTGATGTGCTGAAAGGTAACATAATTCTGCTAAGGATGGAGGCTTTTGAGGAATCTACATTTATTCTATTTGTGGTCTCTGCCCCCCAAATCATCACCAGAGCTGCATACTTCTCTCAAAGTCCAACTTAAGAGAAGAGAGAACTATATCCTGAAATGTCTGGCAGCCTCTGAGAAGGAGCTCCTGCTTGATCTGCTAGAGTTACGGGAAGCACCAAGAAAGCCCGGACCTGCTCACCTCCCCGCGCACCCCAGGGCTAACTCCAGCCCACTCTGGCCTCCCTGAATTCTCCACAGAGCACAAAGGAGAAGGAATCACACGACTCAACAGAACTCCAAGTACAAACTTTATTTCTATTACAAGGAAGTTAATAATAGTAAAACAAAAAGAAGGGGCGGGAGCTTTGATACTTGGTTTTCAGAGCAAGCCATAGAGCTAAGGCCTTGGTACTGATCAGGGCACAACCCAGCACGGCTGTGTTAGGGACAGAAAGCTGAGACCCCAGCCCTCCCCGTTAGAGGGCAGTGAAGACAAAGGATCTGTGCTCCCCACCAGGAACACAAGGCAGTGATGCCAATGCCAAGGAAGCAGCTTAAAACAAAACCCTTGGAGTCCATTCACCCCGGCTCAACTCATCTCCAAAGCATTATTCCTAACATACATTGCATCTGGCCTAACACTTTGCCAGAACAGCTCCCAACATGCCAAAGACTCAAATTCTGGAGTGGGGAAAAGGCAGTGTCGGGGAGAGGTTACCCACAAGCTCTCAAATTTTGGCCCCACAGAGAAGACAATCACTTCACTGGTATCTTCACCAGATTCCCAGAACCCTCTCCTCCTACCAGCACCACACAGCACCAAGAAGCAATGGTGACAGTTTGTCAAAAGATGAAGTCGTGGTGAGCCAAGAGGTCCTAACTTGTATTTATTGGTTACCAAAAGGTGGCAGCTACAGTGGAAACAATTCTCAACACCCTCTCCACTTAACCCTCCCTCAAATCCCCCAAACTCCCATGGCACAATCTCAAAAGTCACAAAATGTCCATAACCTAGAAAAAGTTAAAATCCATAAAAGCTCCCATGCCCAAAGAGCCAGAGAGGCGGGGCCTGCACTGCGGCAAGTGCTGCTGTGCATGAATCTATGAACCAATGTGGAGGGTCTCAGGACACATTACTCTTCCTCCTCTTCCTCCTCCACATTGCCAGCTCCCTGCTGCTTGGGGGCTTTTGCCTGTTGAACAATAGAACAGAAATAAAGAAGTTTTACATAGAAAGTGAAAAACCCTACCCTAGAGCCCTGAAAACATCAAGCTTCTAGAAACAACCTCATCAAAAGCCAAAGAATAGTCCAAGGTCCTTCAGTAAAAATCAGCCTGATTCCAGCTCTTTCTCAGACTTCAGGAACCACACTAGCCCCACCCACTTCTGGGCCTCAAGTCCTCACTGAGCATTATGGGCTGGGTCCCCAGTTACCTTTGCAGTTCTGTTGCGATAGCTGGCAGCTGTGGCGGAGACCCGAGAGTTCCTGCCACCTTCACTCCTACCAATGAAATAAAAAGACTGGAAATCAGTTCCTGAGGTGCCCTCCCCTCCCCACGGACCTCAGCCTCATCCCAGACTGGCCCAAGGTGACTAGACCTTTTGCCCTGTGTCCTCCTAAGCTACTCCCAAGCTCTACTCCCAGGCTCCTGATTCTTACCTAGCTCCGTATCTCCCTGCAGGCCCAAGGGGGAAAGAGGGCACAAGGTTTTCTGGGTAGATATTTCGAATGGGATGAATCACTGAAATGTGACCAGAGGCCATGGTCCCACTATGGCTGTTCTGATTCCGCCCCTGAATGTCCTGGCTGTCTGAGTTGTTGAGCTTCATTACGCGAGGAGGGCTGGGCTGGCACCCAAGCCTGAGACCTGAGGTAGATTTTGACAGTCGGTTACAGGTAGCCGTCATATTGTTAATGGGTCTGCTGGGGGGCAGAGGGTAGGTGGGTCCTTTAGCTGTTTCCTGCTTAATGTCATCCATGTAGCCAGAAGGCAGATCTCCTGAGAAAAGAAAATAAGCAGAGCTTTAAGGGAAAAGCCTGTTCTTATTAATAGTGCTGGATTCAGGGCAGGAACAAAAGGATTCTGGAAAATCAACAACTATCTCACTTCTAAAGGCTGCTGGAACGCACCTCTCCAGGACAGAGCCGGGAACATGTTGTCCACTCTATAAAATTACTTGAATTCTCAAATACAGCCCCTAACTATTCAAAATCCAAATTGGTGAACAATGCACAAGCAAACTTGAAATATAATTTCTGTTTCCAAGGTGATTAGGTCTTAAACAGTTTACTTGACTAGTCATGAGGTCCTTAAACAATACAAAAAAGTTTGAATGCCCTATGCATATATCAACAAGAGCAGGGGAGAAGGTCAGTCAGACTAAAGTCTGCAAATAATCCACTAAGTGCAAACACAGGTGACCCACAGCTGAATAAGCACTGGCCACCAAGCTTCTCCCATGTCATCCCCATAGCCTGTACCCTATAAACCTACATTTGAAACAACTCAACCTAACATGGACCACAGCTAGCCATGCAGGAGTCTCCCGGGAGATCCCAGTGTGCTTGGCAATTTGGGATTCAGTTAACCCCCATGTTAGAGCAGCAGATGAGAACTGGTAAGGAGGCCTGAGCCAGCGGTGTGGCCTTGTGGCCTTGGCTCAGCCCTGGCTAATACCCTGGTGTCTGACACGCCTCCTGGGCAGCTCTGGTGAGGTCTCTTGAGGCTGGGAATCCTGTCTAGGAAATCCCTCTGTCACATGGTTGTTTGCCGTGGCCGGGCGTTGGTCACACTGGTCCTAACAAGAAAAACCAGAATTAGTACCTCTGAACTGAGTCATTCCTGGAACAGGGAATGGTTAAAGGAAAGGATGAAAACAGCAGGTTGTGTGTACACATCTTTTCTGAAAGGGGCTATAATAACCAATGATAGGATGGTCTTGGGAACTAAGAGGAAGCACAAATGCAGAATGAATCAATCATTCCCATTAACACCTAAGGTAGTGACAGAAGCACTTTCTGATTTGTGCAAGGATGACAGAAGGGATGGTCTTGGGAGACCACACAAGCATTTCTATGTTGGACCTCAGAGTATTTGCATGGTTGCTTATTTTAGAGTCTCCCCTAAGAGAAAACAAGCAGTTACTTACGTATTGCTTGATTGAAAAACAGAAGTCTTTACTACAGAAACGAAATTTATACTGTTCTAGCAACAGCCATGTGGTATCAACCAGAGAAATGACCCTGGGCATACCCGCAGCCGCAGTGTTAGCTTCCCGTAACAAACAATATTGGGCAATAAATGTACCTGCCACTAACAGGCTGGAATCCTGGACCGTAAAAGCTAAAAAGGACCTCAAATTAACTAGTCCAATTCCCTCATTTACAGATGTCCTCAGGGAGGAGACAGGGCCTATCCAAAGTGAACTGTAAGGGCAAAGCCAGAACTAGAGTCCCAGGTCTCCTAGAACACATGTCTCAAATGCTACCACCACAGGAAGAATCCATCTGCCCAAAGGCAGAATGCATCAATGACCTCTGGAAAACTCATCTAAACCCTTCTGCAAGTCCTCCTTGCCTGCTTAAATGGAGTCCTGGCTCCTTGGACCTCAGCCTAGTCGATATGACAGTTTCAACTGTTGGGAGGTAGAGAAAGTATGAAGGCCTGAGGTAGTGTATATCTCAGACAGTCAACTCATAAAACAGGGCATGGCTGGAAACAAGTATATGGATTCCTGGTCATGTAAGAATGCAACTTAAAGGCTAAAGAAGTGTTCTCACTCTGAAAGCCTCAGCTTCACAGGGGATCAGTGTCGTGTCAAGTGGACTTGCCCTTCAGGGAATCTTACCTGGTGATGGAACAGCACCTCCTCTTCCAGTTGCACTCCACAGAATTCACAGGGGATAATGATGCTGTCCTCCATGGGGGGCGAATTGGTCAGGCCCATCAAAGAGTCTAACTGGTTATCTGCAGCCTGCTGCAGAAACTTCTGGAAGATGACATCAGGGTCCTCTACTCTGGGTAAAGAGCTGCCCGTACTGAGCAAAGGTAAGGCACGTGAAGGGTTACAGCTTGTCTGTCATTCACAAAGCAAAAATTAAGGGGAGAAAAAAAAAAAGCAGTGGTTAAGGGAAAAAACTATATATGCCTAAAATATTTTCTAAAATAAATTATAAAATTTAATAATGCTTAACATTAGCAAGAGGGACTAAAAAAGATCAGGAGAACACAGATGAAATGCTCACTTTACTTTTATTCTAAATGCTTCTGTGCTTTTTTTTCCTTTGTTCATGTGTTTATTCTTTTTTTTAAATTAAATTTGAAAAGATTCAAGATTGTTTCTACAGCCATACATGAAAGAGAGGCCCAAATATTCTTAACCTCGTTAATTGATCTTCTCATCCTGCTTCCAAAACAAAAACTATTAATAGATATATTCAAATATTGTACTACTACACTAATGGGGAGGCAGGGGCAGGGGGCAGTTTGTTCCACCATCCAGCACACAGAAACTACTTCATGGCATGGAAATGCCAGTCTTGGCCAAACCAAATCAAGAGAGACTGAGTGTTGAGGGAAAATGTACTTCCCTCCATCAGGCAATCCTCAAACACAAGGCTATTTTCTAATCATTCTTAAATGGCTCTGTTATCTGTTATAGACATATTGTGATTTATGCAATGGAAGTAATTACAACATTAATGTTGAGCCAGTGGCCACCGGATGCTTTGGGGGCAGAGAGAGGGAAAAGCAGTTGTAATAAAGGGGCTTTTCCGGGACTTGGGAATTATCCTGAGTGATATTGCAATGACAGTTATAGGACATTTTATATCATATAACATACAGAACTGTGTGGGAGAGAGTGTGGTCTACAATGTGAACTATGGTCCATGCTTAGTGGCAAAGCCCCAAGATGTGTATCCATTGCAGGTGATGTGCCACACTAATGAAGGATGTTTATGTGGGAGGTTGTTGGAGGAGTGGGAGGTGGGGCATATGGGAATCCCTACAATTTTTGTGTAATATTTATGTAATCTAAGTATCTTTTAAAAAATAAAAAAATAATTATTAAAAAAAAAATACTGAGCACCTTTCAAATACCAGGTACTGAAGAGATTCAGAAACTAGGAAAACCCATAACCTGTCCTCAAGGAACTGAGAATATTGGTGGAGACCAACAGGGAATCAGTAGGCCATATCACAGGGTCACAGGGTCATATGTCAGAAGTGGGTAAAGGACTTTTGGGGAGCACACAGGTGGACCCTGACCTACTCTTCAGAGTGTTCCTCAGGAAGATTTCCTTAAAGTCATATCTGAACCAAGTCTAAAAGTAAGGGGTCAGTGTTGTTATGGGTATGTTGAGTAGGCAGAGGTAGAAAGCCACATACATTCCAGGTAGAGAAAATATCACAAAAAAAAAAGACCCCTGACCCTTCCAGGGAACTGCAAGTACTTCAGTACTGCTCCAGTAAATCAAAATGTGGATGAAATGAGACCAGATCACAAGATGGTCAATGGAGATGTACACTAGTCATCATGGTACATTGGGAGCAACTGGGCCTGCTGGAATGAGCATTACTTTGCCTACAAGGGGAAAAGCCTGAGTTCTCATGCCAGTATGTCAGTCACTCCTGCTTAAAACACAGACTCCTACCACAGGCGTGTATTAAACAGTTTGCTCAACACCTCATGTGGCCTGTAACACCAACTATGGCCTCCACACATTCCTAAGTAAAGTCCTCAAGTAAGTCATAACACACCTGATGGTCAATCAGCAGTTCCTCTGGGTAGAGCTCCTCACAAAACTCACAAGGCAACATGGTCTCGTCAGCTGCACCTAGGTATCAGGCCACATGGTCAGACTCAAAATGAATAAAATAAATTTGATTTCAACCTTTTATCTTTCTGCTTTATAGGGTTTTATATAAAAATATGACTTCCTTTGAAATTACTTAGATGTAGCAATTTATGGGGCTGTAAATCCTCAAAAGGAAACCATCTGAGAGACACACCCTAAGCAAAAACTTCCCATTATAGAACAAAAGATTTGTCATCAATTTCCTGAGTAGTAAAGCAGTTCATTTAGCTGCTATTCCAGTTAAGGAAGAAATGTATATGTGTATAATAATCCTAGGCACTAAACTAACTTTCTATGCATTATTTTAATCCTCAGGAAAAACTTATGCATTAGACCTCCTTCTTCAGATGAAGAAATTGAGACTCAAGTATTACTGGCTGACAAATATCCTAAAAAATCCTCCTTGTACAAAACACCAAAAAATGACTGACTAAAAGTTAAGTGAATAAACAAGAGACATTTTAAACACAGAATTCCCAAAACATAACACCCTCAATAAGTGCAGTGCTGAACAAATGGGAGAAGGTGAACCATGGAAAGAGGTAAAGAAACTTCCTTAGCTAGTTTTTGACTCTGGCTAGAAAAAAAGTCTCTACTAAAAATCAGTAACTACAGCTTGGCCCTTGCATGGATTTGAGGCTGGAATCCATATTTATGTTTTTACATTTTGTAAACATTTATATTGTTAGATTAATTCATAGTTATCAGATTACAAAAGCTCAAGCCAAATGTATACCCTGCTGCCTGCCAGAAGCATGCATAAATGCTCTCAGAGGAACACACAAACTTCATGTTAAAACACACACACACATACAACAGTAAATCACCATGAGCAAGAGTAAGCAGAAACAAAAAATAGACTTCAGATACTGGTATTTTAAGACACAAAAGAAAAATCAGTATTTTTAATATGTTTAAAGACATGTTAAAGAGGGAACTGAAATATGACTAAGGAATAAAAGATTAATAAAAAAATGAATAGGCAGACTATAAAAAAGAACCAAACAGAACTCTTAGAAATGAAAAAATATGTAAGCACTGAAGTGAAAAAACCTCAATGGAGATAGTAAACAAGAAATTAAAAATAGTTGAGGGGTGAATCAATGAACTAGGAAATACAGATAAATAATGGGAAATGTGAGTTAACAGACATGGAGGACAGAGTGAACTCTAACATATCTAACTGTAACTCAAGGAAAAAAAAAAAAAAAGGGGAGTGGATGTAGCTCAGTGGTTGAACACCTGCTTCACATTGTACAAGGTCCTGGGTTCAAGCCCCGGTGCCTCCTTCAAAAAAAAAAAAAATAGAGAATGGAAGAGAGGCGGTAATAAAATATAAAAAATACTGGAGAAGAAATTTCCAGATAGATGAAATACTAAATTTCTGAATCAGGAAGCCCAGCAAATCCGAAGAAATCCAAAACCAGACAAATCATAAGGAAACTGAAAAACACCAAAGGCAAATAGAAGACCTTAAAAGCAGCCAGACAGAAAGGGCAGATTACCTACAGAAAAATAACTAAACTAACAAAAGCCAAAATGCAGAGTAATATCTTCAAAGAACTAAAAGAAAATCATTGGCAACCTAGAACTGCATGACCAGAGAAGCTATCAAAAATGAAGACAAAATAAAAATATTTTAAGACAAACCAAAATAAGAGAATTTACAACCAAGAGACCCTTTTAACAGAATTTCTAAGAATTTACTTCAAGAAGAAAGAAAATTATCTGAGAAGCAAGAAGGAATGGGTGAGCAAAGAAAATGGTAAACATATAATATAGCTGTTGATAAATACACTGAGTATATAAAATGTAAATGTCTATATTATGGAGTTAAAAAGAAAACAACAGAGAACTAAAGCACACATCAGTGGTAATTAAGTCTGAAAAGAATAATCAGAATTCTAAGATTATTGTATTGTTTGAGAGAAGCATAATGAGAGATGGATTAAATTCAGTCTTGTTAAGTTAAATAAACATGTTAAATTTTCCAAAGCAACCACTGTAAGAATAGAAACAGAGACTATAATTTCCAAACTAGTAGAAAGGAAAAAACAAATGAATGAAAAGCCAACAAGCAAAAGTCAGTCAATCCATCTAAAAACTGACAAGAAAGGAGAAAATAAAGAAAATTACCCTGAACCCAGAGCCTTCACTTGCCACGAGTATGCTATTATAATTTTATCTTCTTCAGCACCAGATAAAAGTCAAGTCTGAAAGGTTGATACGGAGACTCTCAAAATAAAAAGATGCTGCTCAGAGTTTGGAAAAGGGCATTTACTTAAGGGAAGGAAGTAAGCAGCAACTATTAGGTAAAAAGATAAATGGGTCAAAGGTACCAAAAGAGAGAACCTGAATATCAATAACCCACAAAGTACTGCAAAGCTTAGAAGCTGAAAAAAATCCAAAGCCAAACATTAGGAAGCCTTGCTCTGCTCCTCAAAATTCAGAAAATCTCCTTAATTAAATTAACTTTTGAAAAATCACATTGTATTATACATTCACATCCAAACAAGATCTCTGGAAAACGGGCTATGTAAGTAAATGCTGAAAGAGGTGCTATCAGGGAAGAACTAGGAGACTGTTATTGGGGGATAGAGGGAGGCTTTTCCTTTTACATCTTTTTGTACTGTATTATTTTTAAAAATGGTTTTTGGGTACTTCTGGGAAGGTGGTGGACTAGAAAGGCACAGGACTCTCTTCTCTCCCAGAAAAACAGCTAGAGGACAAGCGAGAAACGGCCTGGGAAAAAAATCTTCTAGGGTTTAGGACACCAGGGGAAGGCTGGACACCACCCAGAAGAGAGAGGGGTCAAAGGAAAAGAATTGCAATGGCAAAACTCAAGCATACTCTGACCAGGCATTGAACTGAGAGGGCTGCCAAAAAGCGCCATCTGCTGGTGGACCAAGGAAGTACATGTGAGGAAATTAAAAGTAAATAAGGGGAAGTGGATGTGGCTCAAGCGATTGGGCTCCTGCCTACCACATGGGAGGTCGCAGGTTTGGTTCCCAGTGCCTCCTGGAGAAGATGAGCCAGACAGCAAGCTGGCACAATGGACACGTGCAGTGAGCTGATGCAACAAGATGACACAACAAGGAGACACAAAGAAGAGAGACAATGAGAGACAAAAAAGCAGGGAGCTGAGGTGGCTCAAGTGATTGAACGCCTCTCTCACACGTGGGAGGTACCAAGTGAGGTTTCCAGTGCATCCTAAAGAGAAGACGAGCCGACACAAGAGAGCACACAGCAAATGAACACACAGAGCAGAAAGCAAACGCAAACAGCGGTGGGGGTGGGGGTGGGATAAATAAAATAAATCTTTAAAAAAAAAAAGTAAATAAGTATGAGGCTTTTCCCAGTCTTTATACCCTCCCTCCTCAAGGCCCTAGGAAGCAGGTCTGCAATCCATTACTGGGTCCAGGGCCCAGATTTGAGCAACTAACAAGGACAATCCTAAAGATCCAGAGCAGGTTGAACCAAGAATCAAAGAAGAGCAGTAACACACAGCCTCCAACCACTAAATCCCTACAAAAGCGAGAGAAACTGAGTATCAGAATAAACTCACCATCCTAATCAGATGCCAGATACCAGCAAAAATTTACAAGCCATATTAAGAAAATGGAAGAAATGGCCCGAGAAAAGGAATATATCAAAGCCCAAGAAGAGACACAGGATTTGAGACAACTAATCAACGAGATGCACACAAATTTCCAAAATCAAATTAATGAGTTTAAAGATAATATAGCTAAAGAGATAAAGGACATCAAGAAGATACTGAGCAAACACAAAGAAGAATTTGAAAGCCTGAATAGAAAAGTAACAGAGCTCATGGGAATGAAGACACGATAGATGAGACCAAAAAACACATCAGAGGGAAGCGAATGTGGCTCAAGCGACTGGGCTCTCGCCAACCATATAGGAGGTCCAGGGTTCGATTCCTGGGGCCTCCTGGTGAAGGCAAGCTAGTCCGCGCAGCGAGCTGGCCCAAGTGGAGAGCTGGTCCATGCATTGTGCAGGCCCGAGTGCAGGGCTGCATGGAGTGCTGGCCCATGCGGAGAGCTGGCCCACATGGAGAGCTGGCGCAGCAAGATGATGCAACAAAAAGAGACATAGAGGAGAGACAATAAGAGACGCAGCAGACCAGGGAGCTGAGGTGGTACAAGAGATTAAGTGCCTCTCTCCCACTCCAGAAGGTCCCAGGATTGGTTCCCAGTGCTGCCTGAAGAGAAGATAAGCAGACACAGAATAACACACAGTGAATGGGCACAGAGAGCAAAAAGCAAGTGCAAAACAGCGAGGGGGTGGGGATAAATAAATAAATTTTTAAAAACACAAACACACACACACATTAGAGGGGAGCACGTGTAGCTCAGTGGTTAAGCACCTGTTACCCATGTACAAGGCCCTGGGTTCAATCCTGGTACCACCTTAAAATTTTAAAATAAAATAAAATAAACATTGGAGGGATACAACAGCAGACTTGTAAAGATAAAAGAAAGAATAAATGATACAGAACAGCTGAAATAGAAGAGGAAAAAGAATAGAGAAAAGAATGGAAAAAATTCAGCAGGGACTCAGGGAGTTGAATAACACGAAACAGAACTACATACATAACATGGGAGTTCCAGAAGGAGAAGGGAAAGGGGGCAGAAAGAGTATTTGAGGAAATAATAGCTGAAAATTCCCCAATTCTCACAAAAGAAATGAACTTACATGTCCAAGAAGTACAGCATAACGTAATCAGAATAAATCCAAATAGACCTACTCCAAGACATATTCTACACTGAATGTCAAATGTCAAAGATAAAGATCTGTGTAAAATATGAATATGGGTGATACTGCATATATAGGACTGCTATTTTGCTGTTTGTTTTTTGTTTTCTTGCTTTTTTATATTTTTATTTTTTAAAGAAACTTTAGATTACATAAATGTACTAAAAATGATTGAAGCAATGAATGCACAACTACGTGATTATACTGAATATACTTCTTTGTACATTTTGGGTGGATTTATTCTTTATTAATATGTAGTAATACATTTGATTTTTTTTAAAAAAGTAAATAGGTGCTATAATAAACTCAATGATGGGGTTATAGTAAAGACTAAAATTCTGGAAAAGATGCAGAGTGCAGATGAAAGAGCTCCTACTGCCAAAATTGGAACAAATTGAACAACAAAAATAATAAAGTAGTGTTGTATCACACACACACACAAAAAAAAAAAGATAAAGAGAAACTTATGAGAGCAGCAAGGGAGAAGCAAACCATCACATACATACAAGGGATGCACAGTAGACAGTGTGGATTTCTCATTAGAAACCATGGAGGCGAGAAGACAGTGGTATGATATGATTAGGATATGGAAAGAGAAAACCTGCCAGCCAAGAATTCTTTACCTAGCAAAACTGAAGGTGAGTTTAAAATATTCACAAACAAACAAACAAAGAAAGTTCATAAAGAATCCACCTTTGCAGGAAATATTAAAGGAAGCCTTATAGCCTGAAAGAAAAAGGAGAGAGAGGTTTGGAGGAGATTCTAGAAGAAAGAATAGAAAGAATAACCAAAAGAGTAAAAAGACAGAATAAAATGAAGTAAATAGTGCATTTACAGTAATATCACTGAACGTGAAAGGATTAAACTCCCCAATCAAAAGTTACAGGCTGACAGAATGGATAAAAAAAAAACCATGATCCTACAGGAGACTCACCTTAGACCCAGGGATACAAACCTGCTGAAAGTGAAAAGCTGGAAAAAGATACTCCATGCAAACAGTAACCAAAAAAGAGCAAGGGTAAAGCTATACTAATATCGGACAAAACAGACTTCAGATTCAAAAAAGTTATAAGACATACAGAAGGCCAGTATATATTAATAAAAGGGAAAATCTACCAGGAAGAAATAGTCATAAATATATATGCACTTAATCAGGATGCTCCAAAATACATGAGGCAAAATCTGGCAAAACTGAAGGGAGAGAGAGACATCTCTACAATAATACTTGGAGACTTCAACACACCACTCCAAAATTAGATAGAAAAACTAGACAGAAGATCAACAAGGAAACAGAGAATTGAAACAATATGATAAAGAAGCTAGATCTAAGAGGCATATAGAGAACGTTGCACCCAAACTCAGTGGATTAAACATTCTTCTCAAGTGCTCATAGATCTTTCTCCATGATAGACCACATGTTAGGTCACAATGTAGCTCTCAATAAATATAAAAAGACTGAAATTAAACAAAGCACCTTCTCAGATCATAATGGAATTAAACTGGAAATCAATACTAGATGTGAAAGAGGTACATTCACAAATGTGTAGAGGCTGAACAACACACTCCTAAATAATCAGTGGGTAAAAGAAGAAATTGTAAGTGAAATTAGTAAATATATTGAGAGGAATGAAAATGAGAACTTATCAAAACTTATGGGACACAGCAAAAGCAGTCCTGAGAGGGAAATTTATAGCACTAAACACCTATATTAAAACAGAAGAAAGTGCCAAAATTAAAGATCTAACTGAACTTGAGAAACCAGAAAAAGAACAGCAAACCAATCCGAAAGCAAGCAGAAGAAAAGAAATAGAGATTAAAGCAGAAATAAATGAAATTGAGAATAAAAAAAAAATAATAGAGAAAATCAACAAAACCAAAAGCTGGTTCTTTGCAAAGATCAATAAAATTGACAAACCCCTATCTAGACTAACAAAGAAAAAAAAAGAGGGGAGCAGATGTGGCTCAAGCAGTTGAGCGCCCACCTCCCACATGGGAAGTCCTGAGTTCGGTTCCCAGTACTTCCTAAGGAAAAGGAGACAACGAGCAAAAAAACAACAACAAGCAGACAACAAGAGTAAAAAACAAGCAAAAAAACAACAAGCAAACAGACTAAGGAACCATCTCAGGAGGGCGAGGAGAGAAGACACAAAAGAGACGAAGTTACGACTGACCCCACAGAAATGAAAAGGATCATAAGAGGATATTATGAGAAACTGTATGCCAACAAACTAGACAACCTGGATTAAATGGACTAATTCCTAGAAAAGTACAACCTACACTGACACTACAAGAATACAACTTAACAAACCAATAACATTTAAAGAGATTGACTAAGTCATCAAAAATCTCCCAACAAAGAGAAGTCCAGGATCAGATGGTTTCACAGGTGAATTCTACCAAGCATTTTAAGAATTAACACCAACCCTGTAAAAATCTTCCAAAAAAACTGAAAAGAGAAAATTACCCGACCCATTTTATGACGCCAACATCACCCTAACTCCAAAGCCAGATAAAGACACTACAAGAGGGAAGCGGATGTGGCTTAATTGGCTGGGCTCCTGTTTACCATATGGGAGGCCCTGGGTTCGGTTCCCAGGGCCTCCTGGTAAAGGCAAGCCGGAGCTGGCGCAACAAGATGACACAACAAAGGTAGACAAGCAGACACAGAAAAACGCACAGCAAATGGACACAGAGAGCACAAGCAGCAAGGAGGGATAAATAAATAAAAATAAATCTTTAAAAAAAAAAAAAAGACACTACAAGAGGGAAGCTGATGTGGCTCAAGTAATTGGGCTCCCACCTACCACGTGGAAAGTCCGTGGTTCAGTTCCTCATGCCTCCTAAAGAAGACAGCGAGATGGCACAACGGGCAGGCACAGCAAGTTGACACAACAAGATGACACAACAAGAGACACAAAAAGACAAACATAATGAGAGACACACAAAAAAACAGGGAGTAGAGATTCCCAGTGCCTCCTAAAAGACGACGAGCAGGACAGCAAGCTGGCACAATGAGCAGGCACGGTGAGCTGACGCGACAAGATGACACAACAAGAGATACGGGGAGGAAAAACATAACAAGAGACACAACAAAGCAGGGAACAGAGGTGGCTCAAGCAACTAAGTGTCTCCCTCCCACATTGGAGGTCCAGGGTTCAGTTCCTGGTTCCTCCTAAAGGAACAAAGAAGATGAACAGACACAGCAAGTGTAAAACAACAAGGGGGTGGGGAGAAATAAATAAATAAATAAATAATAAAAATTTTTAAAAAGACACTACAAGAAAATAAAATTACAGACCAATCTCTCTAATGGAAATAGATGCAAAAATTCTCAACAAATGGTTGCAAATAGAATCCAACAGCATATCAAAAGACTTATACTACGCAACCAAGTGGGATGTATTCCTGGTATGCAAGGATAGTTCAACATAAGAAAATCAATTAACATAATACACCACAACAAAAATTGAAGGGAAAAAAATACACACGATCATCTCAATTGATGTAGAAAAGGCATTCACCAAAATACAGCATCTTTTCTTGATAAAAGCACTTCAAAACATAGGAATAGAAGGAAAATTCTTCAATATGATAAAAGGCATATATGAAAACCCACAGTTAACATCGTACTCAATGGGAAAGGTTGAAAGCTTTCCCTCTAAGGTTGGGAACAAGACAAGGATGCCCACTGTTACCACTGTTATTCAACATTGTTCTAGACGTTCTAGCTATAGCAATTAGACAAGAAAAAATAATAAAAGCCATCCAAATAGGAAAAGAGGAAGTAAAACTTGCACTATTTGCATATGACATGATCACATATTTAGAGAATTCTGAAATGTCTACAACAAAGCTACCTCAACTAATAAACGAGTTCAGTAACGTGGCAGGAAACAAGACCAGCATGCAAAAATCAGTAATGTTTCTCCACACTAGTACTGAACAATCTGCGGAGAAAATCAGGGGGAAAATTCCATTTACAATAGCAACAGAAAGGCTCAAATACCTAAGAATCAATTTAACCAAAGAAGTACAGGACCTATATGCAGAAAACTACAAAACAATGCGAAAAGAAAAAAGAGACTTAAACAAATGTAAAGACATTCTGTGTTTTCATGCATTGGGAGAATAAATATCATGAAGATGTCAATCCTACCCAAACTAAACTGATTTATAGATTCAATGCAAAACCAAGCAAAATTCCAACAGCCTACTTTACAGAAATAGAAAAGGCAATTACCAAATTCATTTTGAAGGGAAAGTACACCTGAATAGCCAAAACATTCTGAAAAAGAAGAGCGATGTGGGAGGAATTTCACTGCCTGAACTTGAAACATAATACAAAGCTACAGTGGTCAAAACAGCATGGTACTAGCAGAAAGATAGACACATCGATCAGCAGAATATAAGTGAGAGTCCAGAAACGAACCCTCACCTCTATGGCCAACTGGTCATTGACAAACCTACCAAGTCCATGATAATGGGACAAAACAGTCTCTTCAACAAATGGTGGTGGGAGAACTGGATATCTTTAACCAAAAGAATGAAAGAAAACCCCTATCTCACTCCCTATACAAGAATCAACTCAAAATGGATCAGAGACCTAAATATAAAAGCCAGGACCATAAAACTACTAGAAGAAAATGTAGGGAAATATCCTAAAGACCTTGTGGTAGGTGGTGGTTTCTTGGACCTTACACCCAAAGCACGCGCAACAAAAGAAAAAATAGATAAATGAGACCTCCTCAAAATTAAACACTTTTGCACCTCACAGGATTTTGTCAAAAAGGGTGAAAAGGCAGCCGATTCAATGGAAGAAGATATTTGGAAATCACATGTCCGATAAGGGTTTAATATCTAGGATATATAAAGAGAGGTTACAAGTCAACAACAAAAAGACAAACGACCCGATTAAAAAATGGGCAAAAGACCTGAATGGACATTTGTCCAAAGAAGAAATACAAATGGCAAAAAAAAAAAAAAAAAGAAACATGAAAAAATGTTCAACATCACCAATGATTACGGAAATGCAAATCAAAGCTACAATAGATATCACTTCACACCTATCAGAATGGCCACTATTGGGAAGTGGCTGTGGCTCAATTGGTTGGGCTCCCATTTACCATATGGGAGGCCCCGGATTCAATTCCCAGGGCCTCCTGGTGAAGGCAAGCCAGCCCGCATGGTGCGGTGAGCAAGATGATGCAACAAAAGGAGACACGCAGACACAGAAAAATGCACAGTAAATGGACACAATAAGCACAAGCGGCAAGGGGGAGATAAATAAATAAAAATAAATCTTAAAAAAAAGAATGGCCACAGTAAAAAGAGAACTACAAGTGTTGGAGAGGATTTAGAGAGATAGGAACACTTATTCACTCTTGGTGGGAATGCAAAACAGTACAGCCACTGTGGAGGACTGTTTGGCAGTTCCTAAAGAAGTTGAATATAGATGTCACGTGACCCTGCCCATTACTGGTTATATACCCAGAAGAACTGAGAGCAGTGACATGAGCAGATATCTCACCAATGTTCATAGCAGCATTATTCACAATTGCTAAAATATGGAAACAGCCCAAGTGTCCATCAACTGATAAATGGATAAACAAAATGTGATATATACATATAATGAAATACATTCAGCTGTAAGAAGAAATGAACTTGGGATGCATATGACAACATGGATGAACCTTGAAGACATTATATTGAGTCAAACAAGCCAGATACAAAAGGACAATTACTGTATTGTCTCACTAACCTGAACAAAATACGAGGAGTAAACTCACGGAAGTAAACTCTGGATTATAGATTACTAGGAGGTAGAATGTGGGTTGAGAATGGGAGCTGATGCTTAAAGTATACAGAATTTTTAATAAGGTTTATTGTAAAAGTATGGAAATGAACAGAGTTGATGGTAACGTTATAGTGAGTATTACCAATACTGCCGATTTATAAATGTGATTGTGGTTGAAAGGGGTAGCCTATGGATATAATATCAATTGAAAGGAAGCTAGAGGATAATCTAGAGACTGTATAACATAGTAATTTTGGTGGTGGATGAAGAATGTGGTTATTGGTATAACTATAAAGAATGTTCTTCTTTTACAAAGTGTTAAGAATATGGTGATACATGGGAAAATTACAACTAATGTAACTAATGGATGACAGTTAACAGTAATATTGGAATATTTTTGCAGCCATGGCAAAGATATTAAATCAATTCTAAGGGAAAACAATAGGGTGTGGGGTTTCTTCTTTTGGAGTAACGAAAACGTTCTAAAGTTGACTGAGGTGATGACAGCACAACTCTGTGATGAAAATGAGAGTCACTGAATGTCCCACTTGAATGGACTGTACAAGGCATGGGCCTATATAACATAGGGAATCTTGTGGTGGAAGATGGACTGTGGCTTATGATATGAGAACCTTCTCCCATGAACTAACAAATATATAATACTAATATTCGGTGCTAATAGTAGGGTGGGTTGGGGGAAAAAACACACCAAATGTAAGATATGGAATATATAGTTAATAGCAATATTGTGGCAATGCTCTTTTATTGTTTGTAACAAATGTTTCACAATAATGCAAGGTGTTGGTGGTGGGGTGATGTATGGGAGCCCCGTAGGAAAAAAAAAAATTGTTTTGTCACAATTTTTACTATACACTTATTGTTTATCTATGTTCATGTATGAATGATATACTTAAACAAATTTCTTTTTAAATGAAAAAAATATTGGTATCAAAACAACAAGACTGTTATAGATTCAGGATGTTAAGCATAATTGGTAAGTTTTCTGTCAGGGGTAATGGGAACGTTATGGTAATGGATAGTGGTGAGAGTAGCACAACACTGTGTGATTAATCCCACTGAATGATACACCTGGGAGTGGCTGTGATGGGAAAGTTTCTGTTGTATATATGTTTCCACAATTTTAAAAAAAGCAATTAAATATACAGTGACAGTTAAATGCAATATAGGATCCTGGACTGGGTCTAATAATGGAGAAAAGGCTGAAAATGACACTACTAATACATGGAAAAAATTGGAATATAGACTGTTAGTTTTTTTATCCATGTTGCATTTCTTGAACTTGATAATTGTACTTAAGGTGGTTAAGTAAATATCCTTATAATTAGGAAATGTACACTGAAGAATTGTGTATTCAAGGAGCATGATGTATACAACTCTCAAATGTTTAGAAAAAAGATAGATAAATAGATGAATAGATAGAATGATATGGCAGATGTGGCAAAATGTTAAAATTGGTGGATCTTGGTTCTTGACATTGGGGTGGGGGTGATAGGAAGGTGTGTGTTAAAGAGTGTTTCGTATGGGTTTTGTATTAGTTTTGCAACTCTTCTGTGAGTGTGAAATTATTTTAAAATAAAAATTTTAAGGAGTGAAAATTAGTGTACCCATTGAAAATTAGTGTGTGTGTGTATATATATATATATATAAATTATCTCTTTTTAGAAACTCTATACAGTACAAAAATCATTTTTAGGGAAGCGGGTGTGGCTCAGTGGATAGAGCCCCCGTTTACCATATGGGAGGCCCGGGTTCGCGTCCCGAGGCCTCCTTGTGAGGGCACGCCGGCCTGAGCAGTGTGGTGGGCTGATGCAGCAACCTCACGGCAGGAAGCGGGTGTGGCACAATGGATAGCACACCCGTTTACCATATGAGAGGCCCCGGGTTCGCTTCCCGACGCCTCCTTGTGAGGGCAGGCCAGCTCGCG
>JAQZBX010001630.1:0-80377 GCA_029593785.1 Cabassous unicinctus
GAAATTTTAGTCATATTTCAAATACAAAGATCAGCCATTCTGCTACAATAGGCAGGTTTCTATGAAACCCAGGACTCATGTCATGATATATATATATATATTATATACTTTATATACATATTATTATATGTATATTAAGCCCCATCTTATCCAACAAATGGCAAATAACATTTATAGGTAAATGAAATGACTATAGTGGTAAGTAAAGTGTTCACTTTCCCAAGCAAACCTGGTTCTTTTTAGGACATCATTTGACAATTGGCATTGAAGTTACATACATCCTTATTTTTATATCCATAACCTCAAAGTGGTAAAAGGAACAGCAAGAGTAGCTTATTTTTAAGAGTGGGAGGAATAATTAGACTAGTAGCAAAGATCAGTATCGTCTTTTGCATTGTAACAGATTCTAAGAAAAATTATTATTGGATACATTGGTTATGGTAAGGCAGTATGCAAATTTTCTCTTTGCCCTCTGTCAATTGTGTTGACCTGAACTGTTCTCACATTCTATCTGAATCACAATGACCTCACTGGCATCAAGATTCATGTGCCTCATTTCAATAAAAATGTGCAGGTTGATTATCTAGTGTCAAAAATAATGAAAGAGGATTTTGGGAATTAGCTATTTATGGCTCAGGAAACCATCTGCAAACACAATTAATCACTTCATTTAAAACATTATATTGATTATTAAAAATCAACAGAATTGCTATGGTAGCAACATACTGCATGGAATTAAACATTCCCAAACAATTTTATTAGGATTACTTTCTTGAAATATAAATATATGAATAAAAAGTGATGGCAGGGCTATTCTAATTGTTTAAACTTTCCCAAACTAAATAAAATATTTTTACCTGCTTAGTGATTAGATGGAAATATACCAACTTACAGAACTGACCAAATACTTTCATTTAGAAGCCATTCATATTTGCTTGCTGAACTTTACCATAGAAATTTCAGGAGAAAGTAATTATAGAGGCAATTTCAATTTAAAGCCACACAGGGAAGTAATTATGGGTAATAATAACCATAACCTCTAAACAAAGCTATAGAAGATAGTCTGTGTATCTTATTTAAATGAAAGAAGTTGAAACAAGAATAGTAGTGAATGTGGTTTGTATATTAAAATAAGGAAAGTCCCAGTATTAATAAAACATTTATTTCTAGAAACATTTTACTCACACAACAATGTGTTTTGGGATTGTGCTGTGTTTTCTAGAGACATTCTTCAAATATGCTATAGATATACATAAATAGATTACATAGAGTGTTGCACGTATGTGCTAAATATTAGCTTTTGTCTGATATCTCTAGTCCTCTGACCATCACATTTCAAGGACTTCTCTTTAGCACTCACATTAAGTTTTGAGGTCTTAGTCTGGTGTTTAGAGTGGAAAGAAGAGAAAGGCCGAGTATGGAAAGATAGGATAACACAGAAGAAATAATACAAACAGTGCAAATTAACAGTAATAATAATAGTGATAGTAAGATATGGGGCAGCCTTTTATAATGTGTGATTCATCTTAGGAGTCAGAGAGTTGTCAGTTCAAATACCAACTTTACAGGGAATATGATTTTGGTGAATTATGAAAGTCCCAGATCTAGTTCTCTTCACTGGTGGTTTATAATGCTCTAATCTTTTCCTTTGCCTGGGTCATTGTTTCTTGTTTCTTTGTGTAGTTTGGATTCTTTTGTTGAAACCTGGACATTTTGATACATTAATATGTTATCACTGGAATTTAATTTAGACTTTGAAGCATTTGTTCCTTAAGGTTATATACAGTTAGTATTATGGCAGAGGCAGAACTTTCCTTGAATGCCAGGAGCTAACCAAAAAAAAAAAAAATGAGGGGGCAGTTGATCTGTGTAAGGCCTTCCTTCAGGGCTCATCCATACAATGAGTTTAGATAATAGCTCAAGGTTAGAGCTTAGAGACCTCCCCACTCTTTCTGCTGTGTCTTGTCTTGTGTGTGGCCCTAGGAATCCATCCTGTTGACAAGGATACAAATGTCTGCTCTTCCCTAGGAAATATTTTCTCATGGTCCAAGGCACTGTACTTATTATGTCCTACAGACATCAATTCCTTGTCCTAGGCAGCCATGACTTGACTGCTTTCCACAGCATTCTGTAGACCCCCATAAGCTGCCTTCTACATGATAGCCGGAAAATGTGCTTATTAAAAATTTCTTTTCTTAAGCGGCTCTGAAAAATTCCAATACCTTCCCCAGATCTAGTTGAACTGGTTTTCTATTAACCTAATCTTAGTAGTTTACTTTGTTCTTGGCTCCTAGAAGGACAGTAACCAGAGCTTCCCAGTTCTATTCCCAGGAAAGTCAGGAATAAGATAACAACTCAACAAAACCACAGAATGGTCCCAGGTGTACCTTATAGCCCAAGAAACCCATAATTTCCCTAGGATAAAAAGCAGTGAACCAGGACATCAAACAAGACTTTTGCGTAAAGAAGAAAAAATATATCTATCCAGAGTCATCCCCCACATGGCAGGAATATATAACACAGTCATCACTTGATCTTCAACCGCTGCTCCCCCTTTAAAAACTCTAAACCCCCTTCTCACTTTGAACTGGTTTTGGGAAGATTCCCCCAGTTCCTTGCTTGTGCAGTCTTAATAAATCATCTTCTCACTGAAACACTTGTTTTCTCCTCTGTAGCGTCGTATTGGGCAGACCTGTCTATTGGATAGCTGTGCTTATGGTAACATACACACAGGGCAAGTTCTGGGATGGTGAGTCTGGAGTGAGTGCCCTGGTATCTCAGGCCACCACCAGAAAGATTGGGCCAGACGTGCATGTGCCAGTGTGTACAGGGGTTACTCTGCTTCCTTTGGAACTAGGAACAGGGATCTGAACTGGGAACAGGGACCCACACAGGGAGCATGGGTCAGTTCTGTTCTGAGCCCACACTGGATCAGGAAGGGGTCAATTTGGTTGCTTTTAATTTGCCTTTTTCTAGATTTGGCACTTGCTTTGTTATTGCAGCCCTTTAACTGTTTTCTGGGGCTTCAAGAAAGATGTTTCTGGTTGTTCTTGCTTGTTGTTCAAAGCATCTGTTGGGAGCAGAGTCCTGATGCTTCTCACTACTCCACCTTGATCAGAGTGGAACTGATACTCTAGCTGCAGGGTTTAGTGGTGAACAAGTTCCCTCTCATTCCTAGAGTGCTGAGAATTTCTGTCATGAATGGTGTTAGATTTTGTCAAAAAAAATTTTTTTTCAACTGCTGGTATAATCATATGATTCTTTGGCCTGTTTGTTGATATGGAGGATTACATAATTTTTTTTGACTGTTGAACCATCAGCACATACCTGGAATAAAGTCCACTTCATCATGTTATGTAATTTTTTTCATGCATAGTTGATTAAATATCCTGATATTGTGGTGATGAATTTTGCATCTATGTTCATTAGAGATATATGTCAGTAGTTTTCCTTCATGTATTGTCTTTGGTTTTGGTATTAAGATAATACTGGCCTCAAAGAATTAGTTAGAAAGTGTCCCCTCTGATCCTATTTTCTAGAAGAGATTATATAGATTGGCATCTTTTCTTAAAAGTTTGTAAGATTTTACTAATGAAACTGCCTCAGTCTAGAGCTTTCTTTTTTAGAAATCTATTAATTATTGATTACATTTATTTAATAGTTATAGATCTATTTAAGCTATCTATTACACATTGGTTGAGTTTGGAAAGTTTGCATCTCTCAAGAATTGGTCCATTTCATCTCAGTTATCAAATTTTGGGGCACAGAGTTCATAATATTCCTTTATTATCCTTTAAATGTCCATGAGATTAGAAGTGATGAGTCCTCTTTGACTACTGATATTAGTAATTTGTGTCTTCTCTATTTTTTCTTGGTTAACCTGTGTAGAGGTTTATCAAGTCTATTGATCTTTTCAAAGAACTAGCTTTTAGTTTCATTGATTTTTCTTTACTGATATTCTGTTTTCACTTTCATTAATTTCTGCTCTAATTTTTTTAATTGTTTCTTTTCTTTTGTGTGCTTAAGCTTACATGGTCATTCTTTTTCCAGTTTCCTAAGATGGAAACTTGGTTTATTGATTTTAGAACTTTCTTCTTTTTAAGATATGTGTTCAATATTATAAACTGCCCATTAAGCACTGCTTCCCACAAATTTTTGATGTCGTATTTTCATTTTTCATTTAGTTCAAAATGTTTTTTTAGTTTCTCTTGAGACTTCTTTGACTCATGCATTATGTAGAAGTATGTTGTTTAATTTTCAAATATTTTGGTATTTTCCAGCTATCTTTCTGATATTGATTTCCAATGTAATTCCATTGTGCTCTGAGCACATACTTTCTTGATTTTTTTTTTTTTTTAATTTGTTAGGGTGTGTTTATATCCAGAGTGTGGTTTATCTTGGAGAGCAGTCCATGTGAGTTTGAGAAGAATGATTGTTATCATTTCCTTTTCACTCTTTCTTGCGGTGTCTATCTCTGCTTACTTTATGCATCTTTTCTTACATTTTGTTCACTTTTTCCACTTGAGCTCTTAGCATATTAATCAAAGTTATTTCAAATTCCTGGTCTAACAATTCCAAAAAATCTGCCATATTTGAGTCTGATTCTGATGCTTCCTTTACCTGTTCACACTGTGTTTTTCCTTGTCTGTTAGCATGCCTTGTAATTTTTTGTTGAAATCTGTACATGATGTATTGAGTAATAGGAGCTGAGGTGTTTGGCATTTAGTGTGAAGTTATTTTGTTTATCTGGTTAGGAACTAGGCTGTTTTTAATATTGACTGTAGTTGTAGATATCCAAGGCTTCAAATTCCTCTAGTTTCTTGTTTCGATATCCCCTGTTGTTTTGTGGTTTTCCTGGAAACTTCTTCTTAAATGGAGTCTGGAGTCTGAGTTTTGCAATTATTTTAGCTGTAATTCACTATTATTATACAGAATCCCTCTGGGTGGTAAGGTGTTTGGGGAGGAAAAGCATTCTTTAATCCTAAGATTAGATTTCATTCTTTTAGTAGAACTGTGCCTCTGTGCTGATCTTGACAAGTGTCTTTACTTTTTTTTTTTCTTGATCTGTCCTATCATTGAGTCAAGAAGGCAAGAATGAGTTAGAGTTGGGTAATTTGCTTCTCCCAAGTCAGATAAGGGTTTGATGATGTATTTCCCCTTGCTAGATAGGCCTTTGTTAATGTAGAATGCCCTGGGATTATTTCCAAATGATTACTTTTCCACTAAATTTATTTCAGAATGGTTACTTTTCTCCTCCCGTAGGCCAAACAAGAGGAGCCTTTTCTCTGATCTTCACAATGACAACCTGGTGGGGCTATTTAAGTAAGACACATAAAAATGTGGTCTCCCCCTTAGTCTGGGCCACCAGAAATGTTTAACTCTCAAGCTAGTCCTCATTCAGCCTCCAAAAATTCTGCAAAGTTATCATTATTGGTTTAAGTATTCCTACCAGTTACTGGCTCCAGAAACTTGTGTTTCAGATAAGCTGACCTGTATTCTCTATATTTGCCTGTCTCTCTAGTTTTTGGGGTAGTGGTTTGTCCTATGACCCTGAAACTAAAACAAAGTCATTTTAGTTTTGAGTTTGTTCAGCTTTGCTCTTGTTGCAGGGTGGGAGTGAAAACTTCCAAGCTCTTTACATGTTGGAGCTGAAACCAAAAGATCCTCTCAATCACTTTTTAAGAAATATATTTATTATTTTTTTAAAGATACTTAGATTACATAAATGTTACATAAATATATAGGGATTTCCATATGCCATGCTCCCTATACCTCCCACATTTTCCCACATAAACAACATCTTTCATTTGTGTGGTAAATTCATTGCAATTAATAAACGCATTTTGGGGCATTGTCACTGAGGATGGATTTTCTTTTGCATTGTAGATTACACTCTTTCCCATACAATTCTGTAGGTTATGGGAAGATATATAATGGCCTATATCTGTCATTGCAATATCATTCAGGATGATTCCCAAGTCCCAAAAATACCTCTGTATTATACCTGTTTTTCCTTCTCCCTGCCCGCAGAGCCTCCAGTGACCACTGCCTCCACATCAATGTTGTAATTTCTTCCATGGCTAGAATCACAATAAGTCTATAGTAGGATACCAGTAAATCCACTCTAGTCCATAATTTACTCCTCAATCCTGAGGATTCTGGTATGGTGATGTCCACTCCACCTCTAATTGGGAGGGGGCTTTGATCCCATAAAGCCGATGAATGGGATTCTCTTGCTAGCAGTTATAGGCTCTCACATTTCCTAGGTATGGTGGTTGCTCTAGGTGAGTCCAATGAACTGGAGAGTGGGTGTTGCAACTCCACTGAGGCTCAGGGCTCAGCTGGCATATGGACAGCCCCAAGATTTAAGTCTCTTGGACGTACACCCACCAATTCCAGCATCAACTATAAGTTCAAATAGAAGGGACAAATGAGCCATATGTAGGGAAACCATAACTGAGTCCAACTCTGTCACTCTTAGGAGCCCAAACTCCAAAGTAGGGCCCACTGGCAAGGCACCAAACTCTGGGGCTATCTGCCTTGACCATAGGACCTGGGTGTCTCCAGAGCCCTCAGAAGCCCCACTATTTGGGGTAGTATTTACTTTGGCAGTCTATGAGATCCTGCTGAGATGTGCATAAGCGTTACCTCTGGGATGACCTCCCGACTCACTTTGAAGTCTCTTACCCATATAAACTCATTTGTCTTTACCTTTTCCCCCTTTTATTCACGGTCTTTTTCTGGTTGCATTGTTAGTTGGTGCTTGGTAGTAATCCCTCAGTGCCAGAGAGTCTCATCCCCGGGAGTCATATCCCATGCTGGGGGGGAGGTAATGCATTTTTATGCTTAGTTTGGCTTAGAGACAGGCGACATTTGAGCCTCAAGGAGGCTCTCAAGAAGCAACTCTTAGGCACCATATAACACTAGGCTAAGTTTCAATTTCAAGAGCAAAGGCTTATAAGCACAGCCGTCAATATCAATGGCCCATCAATGACTAGCCATCCTCCTTTGCTAGTCATTGCCCCTGGAATTGGGGGATTGTTGCTGTTCCATTAGAGAATGTGGCAGAGCTCTCAAGGATGGGAATTCAATAGTCTTACAGTTATTGTGTGAATCTCCACCAACTGTGACAATGCCCCGTGAACATTTGAACACATTTATATACCTTATATGTATGTCCAGGTGAACTTCCTCCCCTGTATCCCCCATCACTGACACCCCACACCAATGATCCTCCTCTGCCCCAGTTGTAACCCTTCTGTGATCCAAAGCATCTTAAAAAATGAAGCCAATAAAGTAGCCAAATACAATTAATAGGAAAATGAAATAATAATAATAAGTTTAAATATAAGAAATAAAATACATATTTTTTTAAAAAAATTAAAACTAAAAAATTGGGATATTAAAAATAATGAAAAACATTAAAAATCTTTTTTGACATTTTGCCTTTCATCACTGTAATATGTTGTCCTGTATATACAGTGACATTTTCTTCCATTTATTCCCCAGTGTCTTACTTTTTTTCATTTTGTTTTCAAAGAAGTTTTAGGCCACAGTAAAGTCACATACAGAATTCAGGGGACTCCCATATACCCAACATCCTCCCCCTTTTCCCAAGTCCTGTATTAATACCTTTTTATATGTGGATGGTACATTTGTTACATCTGATATACAAATAATGAAACATAGCTACTAACCATGGTCAATGGTTTACATTATGGTTTACATTTTAGAGCATACACTTTTATAAATGTTGATAATATTTAACATGGCCTGTGTCCACCATTGCAAGATCGTGTAGAACACTTCCATGCCCATTAAATATCCCCTGTTCCATCTGTTCTATTCCTTCCTCTCCCTGCCCTTGGAGCCCATGGTGACCACCAATCTTCACTCCTTGGATGACGAGATTCTTAGTTACTTGCAATACTGATGTCTTGACATACTGGTTTGTCCCCCCCATTAAGAACCACTTTTTAAAAACTACAACAATTTACCTTCCATCACCACCTTTCCACAGCAATTGCTCTAAATAAAACCATCACACACACAGATCATCCTTTGTTAAATCCAATGAACATTTTTGTTTTTATTCATCAAGTTAGAAGTCTCTTTAACATTTATGAACTAAGTCCCAAATTCTCTCTACTTGGGTTTCATGGGAGCATTTATTCTGGATTTTCTTGCTTGAGCTCTTAATTGACTATTTTCTGTTTCTTCTTTTATATGATACTTAAATGTTTGAGTTTCCCCAAATGTTTGATATACATTCTCTTTCATTTGTTTAAGCATTGGTTTAATAATTGCCATCTATTATCTTCTTATCAGTTACTTTTCAAAATAGTGATGGCTCACAAATATCTCTCCTGAGATCTATCTCAAATTTTTTTCCTAGAAGTCTAGATCCTTATATTTAACATCTGACTGTATATTTTAATTAAAATTTAATGTCTCAACCTGAGCTTAATACAGATGCCTACTGAATACATAAAATAAATATTCCAGGTGTGTCTCAAATTTGATATGCCCCTTAAACATTTTCCTCCCCAGCATTTTTTTTTTCTCATTGTGTCAAAGCACTATAATGCCAGTCAACATCTGGAAATTGTCCCTGATTTTTTTCCTCTGCATCACATTTAAGCAATTAAATTTTGGGTCTTATGACATCTATATTATAAATAATTCTGAACTCTGCCTTCTTACTTCCATCTATGCTGTGGCTACCTTATTTAAGGCACCTTTATTTCCAGCTTGTAATATTGTGAGAACCTTATGTTTTCTTCCTGCCATCAGTCTTGTCCCACTCTAAACTATTATTCAGAATGAAGCTAGATTTATCTTTCTATAAGATTTATTTCTCTGAAATTATCTAGATAAATGAACTAGGCAGATTTGCTAACATCTCTGTTTACTTACCTATAAAATTAACATAATAATTTTACCAATCTTATTGAATTGTGATGAAAGTTGAGATGGTTCATGCAAAGCACTTAGTACACAATTCCTGACACAAATAAGGACGTAAAACAATAGACAATAACCTCCATGGCCTGGTACCTCCGTTTCTAAATACTATTGCTCTGGCTATGTTATTTATTCTCTCTATACTTTCCTGTTTAATTTTTCTTGCTCCTCAGCCTTTGCACATGTTGGTCCTTCTCACTGATCTCGCTAAACCATCTCTCCATGTACTTTTGCCCATTAAGCCAATAATGTAGGGAATATTCTGAATATCGGAAAGAGGATTAAGATGCTATATGGGCAGTGCCTAATAGGGGAGGACAAACCAGTGTGTCAAGCCCTAAGTGAAGATGCAAGTAACTATGAATCTTGTACTTCAAGGAGTGAAGCCTGGTGGTTGCCATGGGCCCAAAAGGGTGGGGGAAGGAGGAATAAAATAGATGGAACAGGGGGCATTTTGGGGGTGATAGACATGTTCTACATGATCTTGCACAGATGGATATAGGCCACGTTAAATTTTATCAGATCTTATAAAAGTATATGGTCCAAAATGTAAACCATAATGTGAACCATTGACGATGGTTAGTAGCTATGTGTCAATATTTGTGTATCAATCGTAACTAATGCACCTTCCACAAATAAAATGTTATTAATAGGGAAAAAAAATGAAAGAAAAAAAAAAGACACTGGGGGAATAAATAGAAGAAAATGTCACTGTAAATACAGGACAACAGTCTTATAGTGATGAAAGGCAAACTATAAAAAAACTTTTTTTTTCTTCAAATATTTTTTCATTATTTTTTAATATTCCAATTTTTAAAAATATTATTTTATTTTTGCTTTTTATTAATTTTTTCTGTATTTTATTTCTTATGTATAAAACTATCATTACTATTTCATTTTATTATTAATTGTATGTGGCTATTTTATTGGCTTCGTTTTTGAAGAAGTTTTAGATCACAGAAGGGTCACAACTGTGACAATGGAGGATCATTGGTGCAGGGTGTCAGTGAGAGGGGATACATGGGAGGAAGTTCACCTGGGTATACATATAAGGCATATAAATGTGATCAAATGTTCATGGGACTTTGTCACGGTGGGTGGACATTCATACAATAACCAAAAAATTTTAAATTCCCATCTGGAGAAGCTCTGCCACATTCTCTGATGAAACAGCAAGGATGCCGCATGTACAGGAACAATGACTTGTGAAGGATAATGGTCCACTGAAGGACCCTTGATATTGATGTCTATGCTTATGAGCCTTTGCTTTTGAAATTGAAACTTAGCCTAGTGATGTAGGGTGCCTAAGAGTTACCTATGGGGACCCTCCTTGTTGCTCAAATGTGGCCTCTCTCTAAGCCGAACTCAGCATATAAAAACAATAACTTCCCCCAGTGTGGGACATGACTCCTAGGGATGAGCCTCCCTGGCACAGAGGGATTGCTACCAAGTACCAACAAACAATGCGTCTGGAAACACACACACACACACACACACACAAACACCTTGGCCAAAAGGGGGAAAAGCTAAAGACAAATGAGTTTGTATGGCTAAGATTATTCAAAGTGAGTCAGGAGACCATCCCAGAGGCAGCACTTATGCACTACTCAACAGCATCTCATTGACAGCCAAAGTAGATTTGACCCCAAATAGCAAAGCTCCTCAGGGGTATAAATACATCCAGACACTATAGTCAGGGCAGACAGCTCAGAAATTTGGTCCCTTGCCAGTGGGCCCTACTCTGGAGTTTATGCTCCTCAGGGTGACAGAGTTAGACTCAGCAGTGGTTTCCTTATGCATGATTCTTCTGTCCTTCTATTCAAACCTATAATTAGTACTAGAGTTGGTAGGTGTATATCCAAGAGACTTAAATCTTTAGGCCGTCCATGTGCCAGCTGAGCCCTGAATCTCAACAGAGTTACAACATCTACTCTCCAGTTCAATGGACTCACCCAAGACAACTAACAGGGAGGAGACGATGGACAAACAATGTACTAAGGAACCAAGAGTACCCACAACTGCAAGCAAGAGAGTCCCATCTATTGGATGTATGGGATTGAAGCCCCCCTCAATTAATGGTGGAGTGGGCATCACGATCCCAGAGTCCTCAGGATTGGGAAACAAACTATGCTATGGACTAAAATAAACTTATTAGTGCTCTACTACAGACTATTTGTGATTCTAGCAATGGAAGAAATACCATTGTTGTGGAGGCAATGACCCATGGGTGTTCTGGGGTTAGGGAGAGTGAAAAACAGGCGTAATAGGGGGCCATTTTCGGGACTTGGGAATCATCCTGATGACATTACAATAACAGATACAGGCCATTATATATCCAGCCATAGCCTACAGAGTCAAATGGGAGAGAGTGTAAACTACAATGTAAACTATAATCCATGCTTAGTGGCAATGCTCCAAAATGTGTTTTATCAATTTCAATGAATGTATCACGCTGATGAAAGATGTTGCTAATGTGGGAAAATGTGGGAGATGTGGGGAGCAGGGTTTATGGGAATCCCCTATATATTATCTGTAACATTTATGTAATTGAAGTATCTTTTAAAAAATAAAAAAAGTGGGATAAAAAACATTGATTGTAAGTCCTTGTAAGCAGATAGCACTGAATAAAGCAAGTATCTTACATTAAAAAAAAGATGCTATATAAAAAGATGTTTATATATATATAAACTCTTTACTCACTAGGCTAAGCAAGCAAGTAAAGAGTTTATTAAGAAACAAGAAAATGAGAAGAGTACACGGTCCATGCCAAGGCATGGATTGCGGGCATACTTCAGGGTGAATTGCATCTATATGGCCAAAATAAACAGGGGGCCACTACAGTATTCTTTGAGGAAATTTAGATATTTTGTTTAGATTTTCACATTTTTGGTATATGTATAATTAAATATATATACAATTTTTCTTAATATTCTAGTATTATATTTGTAATATTGTGTCTACCAATACTTCCCATTTTCAATCATCATTTCCCCACCTTCCATTTTGTGCCTTGTTTAATCTTGCCAGATTTAGATAAAATTATCTAAATTATCACAGAACCCATTATTGATTTGTTAATCTTCTATGTTGCTTGCATTCCATTTTATTGATTCATATTCTTATATTTATTTATTATTTTACTTTTCTTTCTATAGGCTTTGCAATAATGAAGAATAGAGAAAAGTAACTTATTCACTATTTTATTCCAAGCTTTTTAAATAATGCCCGATACCTATAGGCTCCCATCAAATAGTTGTTAAACTAATGCATAAAGGTGTAAACGTTAATATTGGCTTCCTCATGAAGTCTTTGTTATTCTTATTACCCATCTGAGAGGGGGTGTTCTACCCATCTTACATCCTCAAACTGTGGTCTGTGATACTGGAAACACCTAATTACCCCATATAGACGAAGGAACCAGAGGCAATACACAGGCATTTATGGACTTTAATCATCAGTGAGTTGATTGCATAGATGGCTGTTTACATCTACAATCAACTGAGGAGACTGCTGTCAGCAATGAGTGAAGTCTCATCCAATCATTTGAAGGCCTTAAGAAGAGAAGTAATTTCAACATTCAAGGAGAGCTCCCATTTCTACTTCAGATAGTCAGCTTCTCCTGGAGAACTCAACGAGGACCTTCATCGGAGTCCCTGGCTTGCATCTTGCCTTACAGAATTTGGATTTCTGCAATCCCACAGCTGTGTGAGACAATTTTATAAAATTTCCTACTATTTACAGATATCTCCTGTCAGTTCTGTTTCTCTAGAGAATCCCAACCAATATATCACTGAATAAAGAACTGAACTTTCCATAAACTTCACATTGCAAGGTGCATCTCTTTATACTGTAATCCCAGAGAGATCAGTTTTCCAGGTTATTATGATAATGTTTGGCATATGAAATTTATCTCTGCATGATAATCAAAATTGTTTTCTATGAAAATATGCATTTTTTATATAACTGTCAAAAATTCAGGAGGCATGCCCTGTAAATAGCTCTTATCCAAGATTTTGTCTACACATTTCTCTATATATCATATAAGGAGTTATGGTTCACTCTAACTTACTATCTAATATAGACAGACATGTCTTTTATTTCTGTTATGAATGTATCTCTAACATGAATTAATTGTTTTTAATGGCTTTATATTTTCATTATCTATTACATTCAAGGTTTAATAACTTTAATCATGTTGCCATTTCAGGCTTTGGATTTTTAAGAATCCACTTTATTTATTTACTTTTTTGTAAACATGTCCTGTTATTACGGAGGCCAAGTGAATTGCAAAAGAAAAGAGAATAGATAAACATTCGAGTCTACATTTGTTAACTTTAATCTACTGTGATTTTACTTAATTTACTTCCTCTCTCTGAGCTTCAGTTTCTTTACCTTTAAAATAGCAATAAAAATAAAATTAATACCTACCTGATTGAACTGTCATGAGGATTAAAGCAGATAATGTAAGTAAAGTTTCTTATAAGAAGTTCCTCTGTTTCTCTAATAAAAAGTAATATTCAAAATTGCACCCAATATTAAATGAAGACACACCAGTATTTTATAAGAGTAAAATAAAGGGACCCGTTCCTTAGTGATAGTTTTTCCAGTTATTGTCCATCATTATAATGGTCTTTTTTTTTTTCAGTATAACTTTGGGCCACTATCTACAGAAATTAATTTGACTTGATTTCCTTGCTGTTGACTGAGAGTTCAGAGACCCAGTCCTATTAAGGGTCATTTCACTGACCTTCTCCTCAAGGGATCTGCACTGATAAAAATTCATGAGTTTTTAAAACCCCCAATACTATTATAGAATGTAATTTTTCTTATAATATTCAGTAAAACATGGAGCTCTTCAGTGACCCCTCTGTATTCTTAATGATGCTATAAATGCATTACTAAAATAATTTATAAGGATAAGTGATTCTTTCAACACATCATTGTGTGAAATTCAAATAGGTGAATCAGTTAAACTCCAAAATGCTGTAAGTCATGGACTTTTCTACTTTACTACACTTACTGCTAAATGCATTTTGTCAACTACATCACTAAACCCACTTTGTAAACTTTGTAAACCTGATGATTCCACATCATTTTCTCAGATCACTAAGTTATATTAAGACCACTTTCTGAATGCATGCTCCTGCTTACATTTCTCTACCAGGAGAACTAGTTTATCAATCTTTTTTACATTTTGTCTGCTGTTTTCAAGCCCTTGGATTAAATAATATTTGTTTTGGTTATCAATAACAGTAAGTAGTTCAAGGATATTATGTGTTTCTTGTGCCTGGTAGGCTAAAAATCTTTAGTCATATTTGTAAACAGTTCTAATTTATTATTTCGTAGACATCATGGTAAAGTGAAACTTCTGGAATGGAGAAATATCTGGATTTTAATCTAGCTAAACGTTTTTTAAAAAGCATGATAACTAGAGAAGTTTTTAGTCTCACTTTTCTCATCGACAAAATATGGAAATCTTATGAGATTTTGGGGAGGATTAAATATAGTAAAATAGACCAAAATTTAGCACAGGGCCAGACACAGAGAAGGTGCTGATAAATACCACTTCTCCTCTCATTTCCTTCTAATCACATAGGTTTATTTTATGCTCTCTTACTTGAAGAATGTGACATTTATAAAATAAGGAATTAGGTGATGAAAACATTTATAAAATTTTTTCTTGTCTTTTGCTTTTATCTATAATAACAAAGGTAAACTTATTCTTATTGCCTCCTGTTAATGTTTAATATCATAGAATCATATTTTATTTCCAATCTATTTTTATTGCTGGCGAATCTTAAGAAAATTTCTTATATTTTCCCTGCTGACATTGCCATGTTTTTCATCACTACTAAATAAAAGGAGTTTATCTTATTTTGGATAAATTTACTGTTTGCCTTTGGATGCAGCTTTTTTCCTCATGTTTTTTGGTGACTTTTAGCATTACTAGACTAACTCATTAAGAAAGGCATTTTATTAATAGTTTCTTTAGATGTATATTATTACAAGAAAGGAAGCCATGTTTAATAGTTAGGATAACAGGCAAGAAGTTCACTTATACTCATTAAATTGCCAAAATAAGATATTATATAAGCTATTTTAAATATCAAGATATTGAAACAAACCATTCATAACTGATTTATAATCAGCCACAACAACTTTTCAATGATTTGTGAATTTGCCTGGTCTCTCTCAATAGTCAAATTTCAGGGTAAACAAACTTCAGGCATACTCTTTCAGAAAGATATAGAAAAGATATAAAGAGGTATCACTTTTTCTATTATTTTTCCCTATTACTGTTTCCTTTGTCCTTAAAAGGGAAGTCAAGCTTCTCTTACTCTTGAAATTCTTCTAATATCATAACTGTATCTCTTCCTTAAAGATTTTATGTGATTCAGAAAGATTTCTTTTGATTTTCCTCTTTATGGAAAGATATGAAACAATTTTAAAATGCCCCTGAAGTTCTGAAGCTTTAAGGACCAAGGGCCTAGGGGGGAGGAGAAGAGGTATTAAGAATGGAAAATTGTTGTGTATTGAACTAGAGTGGAGAAAAGTGTCTTCATGGCTTCCCCCTCCTTCCCAAATTAAAGATGCCTCAGGAGAGGAATCTGAGGGAGATCTCAGTTTTGAATCATCAATAGAGAGGCCTCTGAACAGGGACACCTGGACTAGGAATGCAAACATGTACAAGAGCATGACTCACCAGGAGTGCCCAAGTCCTTGACTTCAGCTTCTTCAGCGACTGCAATGCATGAGCTGTATGCCATGTCTGAGGCGGTGAAGGCAGCTTTCTTCTGTGAGGCTTGTCAGGTAAAGCCTTCTTAATTGCTTATTGTCAGCCCTGAAAAATCACACATAGGGTTTTGGCTAGGAGATGGAGTCCTCAATTATCAGCTTAGTTTCTGCTAAAATCAAATTATAAAATTAACTTTTTAAATGAATATAATTTACTAAAATCTAGGATTTTTATTGGCCATATTAGAAAGGTGAAATGTAATAAATATTTTTACTAAAATGTAATTTCTCATCTTATTAAGGTTTCTGCAAAAAGAAAAAGAAACCTAACCTAAGTAATATATAACAAATTTTTCTTCAGAATTGAATTCCTTTATTAATGAAAACATTAGGACAATGTAATAATTCTAAAACCCATCAAATTGGAAATAAGGATTGGAATACATATGGGATAAGGAGTTTATAACAGACATGGTGTTATTCACTTTTCGTGATAAAATATGAAGAAAGTCACTGTCAGAGCATATGAGAATATTGGCAATTAGAATACACTCTTCTCAGTTCAGCACACATCTAAAATATCATGGAATTGCTTTCTGGTTAGTGCAAAGTATAAAATAAGAAATCTTTAAAAAATGGAATCTACTTTTAACTATTTAGATAGGTGTTGGGCAAACAGTACTCACTGGAACGTGGAGACTGATGATTGCAGGAATTCTCCCAGTAGAAGGGATCTGAAGATTCGACGTCCGTCTGCCCCTGGAAAGGGGGAATATGCATTAATACAGTACGTTCCTAAGTGGGGAAATGATAGTCAGTGGGAGGGTAATAAGGAAGGGTTCGAGTGAGGTGCAGGGGCCAATTGGAAGCCCTAGAGGTAAAATTTTTTCTCTGTAAGGCTAGAGGGTAGTGAACTGGGAGTTATGCATCCTTGGAATGCTGGAGGAGCTGGTGGTGCCTTGGTTTGGAGGGGGTGAAGGTCTCTATCTCACTTTGCTCCCATCCCCACATAGATTCTTTATTCAACCTTTGGGGGAAGTTCCAGGCTTTCAGGCACATAGGCTATGGAGTTCTCCTTTGGGGGAAGTGCCAGGTTTTGGTCATGTAGGCTATGGAGGGGGTCTGTCTTTCCTCAATGCATGTCATGGGGAACCGAGTCACAGCTTGTTAACTATTGCAAACCTAGTGAGGGGGAATCTTTAACAGTAAGTTTTTTCCATTATTTTCTTTGTTGCTTATAATTTCTAATGTCTCTTACACTGATATATTTATGTATCTATCATCTATCCATCTATCTATCTAATCTACCTACATTTTTTCTCTATTTATTGTTCTATTGATCTGAATGTGTGTGAACACACACATAAACAAACATTTATCAGCATTAAGCTCTCTTGAATGCATTCGCCCTAATCAATTTAATTAATTATTATGTTGACCCAGTAGATCTAATTGTAAATTAAAACAAAAATTGTACGTTATTGATATTATTTCTAAAGAAATATTGATTTCCAAGAGAAAATTTTTATTGTTCTATCTATTGCTTCTTATTGGACAGAATTCAACCTGTGAAGAAGTAATGCCTTTTCCTTCAGAGTTACATTCTCTGGCCTCTTTGTAGGCTTCTCCAGAAGCTACCGCAAGGTGTTGTTTCTTCCATATCTGGAAGTGACCGGAGATGCCAGAACATCAAGGCATGTGGTTATTTGGCTTGCCAGAAGAGCAGCAGCCACAGGTGAGCTCCCAGCCTTCCTGGGAAAGTGGCTGATCAGTTAAGGTGGTAGAATTGAGAGTGTCCCCTTGTGGAGAAGTGTTCAAAAATGCAGCTGGGGCCAAACAAACTGCTTATGATTGCAATCTGGGGTGGTTGTAATCATGAATGTGTACATATTTTCAATTGTGCTAACTGATGCTTAACTTTTAGCTGGCATTTTGATACACATAAGCAGCAAAACTGCAGTAGCCTAGAGATATAATGGGTTCTGACTTTTTCTTCCCTTTAGAGCCTAAGTTATCTTATAAGAACTATCAAATATAAATATCTAGAATAACTGGTGCTACATGTTAAAACATGTGTACTTTATTTGTGCCTGATCAGTTCTGCCACTGTTCTTGCTACTTTCCCTTAAAAACTGCCAAATTGTAAAATGCAAAGATTTAAACACTTTGCCTGATCATCAGACTAATGGCAGCATGCAATTTCTCAAATTGTCTTGTAAAACGTCAAGATGCAGTAACTGACTTCATAATATGTAAAATCTTACTATATTCCCAACTTCTCACATCAAAGTTTTAATTATGTTTCTAATAGAATAATTTTAGTGAATAACTCTATTTTCCATAAGTTTTCCCTTTTGATTGTTCCTCTTAAGTGTAAAACATATTAAATTTTTCGTATAATTTTACTGAGTAAAGCTAATTATTTGCTCTTACTTTCAAGTAAGGAAGCAACTCCAAAATGGCTGCAAAGAAATTTCACTCCAAAGATTTTGAAAGGCAGAATTATGAATTGTTCACAGTCTACGACAGAATCAGTATCATAAATTGCCTCAGGAAAGCTATGATGAAATGGGTACCGAACAAGCTTGGATTTAGGAGAGCTCTTTGTTGCTTCTGAAAGAATCAATATCATAGTACACATTTTTACACATTTTACTGCATTAAGATTCTGTATGTAATTTTCTCATATGTGCACTAGTTTTTTTCCTTCCAATTATGAGATGAAATGAGATGAGAAATCAATCACTCCCAAAATGTAATAGGTAGGCACTCTGTTTCAAAATTATAATACGTAAGAATATCCTAAAACTTTGATCTATGCTTCTATCTTGGTAGGAAACACAGATTATATTATAGTAAGTATATTTTTCTATAAAAATTAGAATTATATTCTTAGATACCATGATGCTTATTGGATTAAGCAAATAAATGCATCTCATATACAAGGAGATTCAATAAAACCTTGGTATGCCTAAGAATTTATTAGGTTTATATTGCAACATTCCTTATAATGTATTGCCTTTATTCAGTCTTACATTCTAAATGTTTTCTGATGAAATATGTACTTCATATGTAGAATTTTAGATTCTTACTTTATATTATTGAATATATTACTGTCCATGGCATAAAAAAACAATTGTGTTTAAAATGAAGTGTTAAAATGAAGCCTTTAGAACTAGTATAATTTGCCAATGTGTTTTCTTTAAAATATGCATTTTACACTACTAATTACATTAAATCTGCAGTTAAGTGCTGGAAATACCAAAGCTGGGTGTCCAAAATTGGTTTAATATGTGACATAAGTACTAGCTCTCTTTCATGATTCCTTGACCTAATTCAGCAAGCTTTGACTTGTTTCCTAGTCATGGTTTATAAATATGTGTTGATTTCATGCATGTGAACAACATTTTATTTCTTCACCAATCATTAACAAGTGTTTGTATGTGCCAGACTTTGCATTGCACATTGAGGAATAAGCACATAAGTGAGATGATGCCTTTAAGGCATTTTTGGTCTTGCTCAATTGCCTTTTGTGGCTGTGTCAGATATTTGTGAGAAACTTTGCTTACTCTTAAGAATCCAGTCTATGGCAAGAGAATAGAGACAGCTAACCACATATGTCATCAAAACTACAATTTTGATTCATTAATACCTTTAACAAACTGAGCAACTAAAATTGGAAATTTCAATAATTTCCATATTTTTTCAAACATTTCCAAAATTTCAATAATTATATTGAATGTTTGAACCAAAGGTGATAAGCATGTTTTATAACTTATATGATCCAAATCCATAGCAACACAGTTGTTATCATTAATAATTTGGTAAATAGTGGTGGTTTTGTTATAATGGTCATACTTAAGCAGGACTAAATGAACAATTCCATTGATTTTTGTATTTTTGCATAAATGCTCTTGTTATTATACACTAAGTAAATATGCATGTACATATATAAAGAATAGTGTCAAAAAGGCTGTACTATTTTACACCTCAATTTCTCTTAGGTTCAAGTTACTATGTTCTATGTAATTTAATAATAACTTAACTCATTCACTCTCAGAGATTCTTAGAGTATTTATAAATTGAAATGCTCTAGCATTGCATAATTTAATTAAGATATCTTTTACAATCAGCTGGTGTTGAACATAACTATTTCCATGTCGATCCAGTTTAGTTTCAAAAACATGTTAAAACAACTCTTAGTTTATTTATTTTTAATGTTGTCTGTAGTGAGCCAAAATAATCTGTACATAAAGAAAATATTATGTACAGATTAATCCCACTTTACTGAAATAGGAGTATTCTTAACGTCAACTGGACTTTCTTTAAACTTAATGTCTAAAGAGAATATTTGCCAATGTGACTACATAGGAATCTACTGGCAGGACTGGAAAGACTATATAGAGTTTTGAAACTGTGATGGCCCAGAATGCAGGAGATAACTCTTTTAGAACCAAAGATAGAAGATCTCAGATAGAGTAAGAACTACAGCAGAAGAATTTCTATAAATTTTATAAGTGAAGATGGCTTTTAAAGAGAGAAGCTTTGTTTTTCAACTTTCATGATTTTTTATTATTGAAGTTGTAGGTTTATAGAAAAACCATGCAAAAAAAATACACATTTCCCATATACCCCCTTCACACATGCAGTTTTCCCTGTTATTAACACTTTCCACTAGTGTAGTACCATTGTTACAATGATGAAACAATATTATATAATTATACTATTCAGTATAGTCCATAGTTTACATTAGGTTTCACTGTATGTGTTAGTTCTCTGGGTTTTTTCTTAATTTTTTTCTTCTGGTAACATACACGCAACTTAAAATTTTACCATTTACACATTCAAATACACAATTTGTAGAGTAAATTGCTATATGGCACATTGTGAGAACACAGTCTCAGGCACAACAGAAACTTTAAACAAATGAGCACTTTACTACTTACATGATGGGAAGACATCCCATCATGGCCGCTCCCCCACGGAAGCCAACTGCTTGGGTCAGGGTCTGTGGGATGCACCTCCACAAGCCCCACTTTGCATCAATTTGATGTATAAATTGAGTATTTATACATCATAGGGAGGGAACCCTGGTACTGAGGTTTCCCACCCTGATAAGCAGCTGGAGCTGCTAGTCCCCTATTTTGGGTCCCCAGTATAGTCAGGTCATTCCATTAGTCCCAATGTCTGCTCTGGGCTGTAGAATGGAAACATTTTGGAACATCTACACACAATAGAAAGGAGGAGCATAGACAAGGGCTTGATATGGCTGCTAAAAGTATCCATGACTTCCCCAGCACAATTCAGTAGTATTAATTACATTCACAATATTGTGCTACTAGTTTTTGTTCTGTAACCAAAGAATTTCCAAACTGGTGTCCAAACCTGAAGATTATTCTTTCACTATAGCGGGCAGTGAAACAGAGTATGTTGACCCTGACTCTCACTCCGCTCTGCAATCAGATTAGTTTAATTAACCAGTGTTAATATATCATGTTTATTCTTTAACAAATACTGTAACTGGAATTTCTAAGATTTCTAACTTTCAGCATCATTTTGTTTAATATGCTGATAAAATATATTTTATCAGTTTTGCAAGATGGTCAATACTTTGACTTATGCATCCCAACAATCTCTCCTGCTCAGCAGGAGAGATTTCCTCTACTTCACCATCCTTTCTTGATTCTCAGCTCTGTCTGTGCCTTATCTTTCTCTTATATCTTGTTATTTGCAACATTAATTCTTGACATGGTGATTTATGTACATATTGTCTATTACCAAATACAGCAAAAAATCTTAGAATTTTTAATACAATTCAATAGCTCCTAGGAGCATATTTTTGTTCACTTTTTCTAAGACATGTAAGAATGGAGAAGTAATAGACAGCATTTATAAACCATGGCTACAAAAACGTTCTTTATAAAGTATAATGCATTATTTTCATTCTAATTGTTCCTTGCACAGTTTCAACATGATAATTTTTAGTTCTTCATTTTCCTACATTATATCTATAACAAACATCTTAGGGAAATTGTAACTGTAGCTATTTATTCTACATTTATGTTTATACTATCTAATTAATATGAAAATATTGAGGATAGATTATAAACCAAAAGTAAAGTGAGTGAAGAAAGGAAAAACTATGGATTTTAATAAAGCATCTGATTCAGAATTCAATTTCAATAAAAAGGAAATGGAGTTGAAGAGATTTCTTGTGTTTTCCTTTGCAAATCCATTCTATCCTTACTTATATATAGCAAATCATGGCTTCAACACCCTGTTGGAATTTTAACCCATTCTGTGCTCTTAACTGACTTATACATTGCAATGAAAAATATGACACAGATTCTGAAGTTAAAAGTTGTATCCTCTATGAGGCCCCAAATCCATGTAAGTCTAACTTAACAAAATGAAGTACAGAAATGCCAGGTCAACACAGAAGATGGTGATTATATAAAAATAATGTATATTTTGCTGCAACATCAGGGAGAGAATGTGGTCATAATATACAGAAGAGCTTAAATTTAAGGAAAAACATCTGGCTCCCTTTCACTCATCTCCACGTCAATCTCCATCAAATTACTCACAAACCAAACCATAGAAACTCTCTCACCTCTTCACCTAAACATTTGTAGCTTATCTTTTTATCACATAGATCAACTTAACTTTCTCTGCCTTATTCAGTTTTTCTCTTTCTTCTCCATCTTGGTTTGAGATTATAAGCTTCACATCTGCTGGAAGAGGAATGGTTGTAGAAGTTACTGGTTCTAAACATTTCTATTTGTGTGAAGCAAGTTGCTGCAATGGTGCATCATGGGAACACAGGCTCAGGGCACGACAGTAACAAAAGCAAATGATCTCTTTATTCCTTGTACAGTATGATGAGTCCAGAAAGGTAAATAATCACGTCATCACTTATATAGCAAAAAGAGTCCAAAAGAATAGGGGAAGAAGTCCTATCATGGCCAGTCTGCCGGGTTGGTAGAAAACTGCTCTGGGTCGGGGTCAATAGATGGCAGTTTGGCATACTCCACTTTGTGCAGGAGGAGACAAACATACAATTTGAATGTGGTTTTATCTACCTCCTGTTTTGGGGCTGCTTGTTCTTGGTTTCTGAATTTAAGGTCTGGCAGGGGCTTTTCGATAGACTTAACATCTCCACCAGGTTGTATAAGGGTACGCAATAGAAAAGGATGTGGGGGTAGCTAAGTGTGGTGTGTGTTCATAATTTCCCCAGAGGAGGTGGGGGAAGGTGAAGGCTGGGTAATGGCTGCTTAACAGGTGTGTATGATTCCCTTAACACTATCCTTCATATAAATCTTAGCAACTCCTTCCCTATTGCATATTCTTTCTAGATCACAGAGTAAACGGAGTTTCTTGTGGTTTTGCTTCCATGAAAGGACAAATGGTAAACTGTTGAATCTCATGCAGGTAGTGCCTTTTTTCCTGAATTACACTATCCTATTTTATTTCCTTAATGTATTTGAAACATGTTTCTGTATCTTTTTCTTCAGGCTGTGAAACAGAATATCCTAAAAATTTCCCAAGTTTTGTGCTTTTCTGGTTGGTTGCTACTGATTTTTTGTTTGTTTGGTTGGTTAGTGTTTTGTTTTGGTTTTGGTAATGATAACCTGTTCCAAAGACTTTAAATTGCAAGGATCAGAGAGGGAGCAGGTCCCTACAGGATCTGGACCAAAGTCCCTACTATTTTATGAATGACTCATCATCATTCACATTGTCCAGAATGACCAGTTTCTAAAGTAACAAGGTTTCTGTGCAGACTGTGTTAAAACGCATGTTAAATTCTCAATATCACAAGGGAATGTTTATACCTTTCAATAACTGAAATCGATAGTGATGTGTTTGTTTCTCAGAGGAAGATGTTCGGTCACATTTTCACATTATTCTCAAAATTGTAATGCTGGTCTCAGAGTGGTTTCCATCACTGTCCTTTAAGTTTGTGGTATTATTCCAAAAGCCAACATAACTCATAACAATCCACCCCCAAAACTCACTTGAATGCAATGTAAACAACTATATTTTGCTTCCATGTCTGTGTCATGCCTGAGGAATGACTATCTTTAGAAATGTATATTTTGGTCAGAGGAAAATAACATTTTAATGAAGTTTTCATTTTGTTAACATATTTTTTTCTAATGTGTTTCTTATTTTATGAATTGTATGTTTTTCTCCTTTGTCTATCTTTATTTCTGAATGATTATTGCTATAGAACAGGGATTCTTAACCTTTTTTGGTCCATGGACCCCTTTGCCAGTCAGGTGAAAACCACGGACCCCTTACTAAGTCCACACTATATTATGTATTATTTAATAAATACATCACATCCTCACCAACATGTCCCCACAAGAATAATGTTTTTTTTTTAAATTTTCGATTCAAGCTCATGGACCCCAAGGGGTCCGTGGACCCCTTGTCAAGAACCCCTGCTATAAAAATATGTATATTAAACTATTGCCACGGAGCCATGTACTTAAAATATTTCTACTTCAGTTTTTGTCTTTGGTGCTTATAAATTGTTTATGTAATCAAATTTATCATCTTTTTCTTTATGGCTTCTTCCTTTTAAAAGCATCTCTTACTAAAAGAGAGTTCTCATAATCAACATCATTCTTTCATTGGTATTTTGTTCTGTTTCTTTTATTACTTCTTTTATGGACATAAATTTTAACCTATCTAGGACTGATTTTAAGTGTGTGTATGTGCATGCACAAGTGTGTTGCTGTAAGGACATAACTTGATTTTGATTCAAATATCTAGCTTATTAGCATAACACCATTTTTTCTCACTGGTTTGAAAGGATCTGATTGTTTGCTTTTCCATTGATAGGTATATCTATTCTCTTGTTAATGCATAAACTTTTTTTTTGAAGCTTTACATAGCTTAGCCCTCCTTATTTTCTCATTTTTCAAAATATTAATATTTCAGCTATTTATTCTGCAAATAATTTTTATATTTGTTTGATTTGCATTAAAATTATAGTTTATTTTGGGAAAAAATAATAAGATTATTTGTCCATAAAAGTCTTCTTTAAAATGACTAGTTAATTCATTTTGCATCTTCTCTCATTTTTTATTTGTCAGTCTAAAGTTTTTTCAATTTTGTTCTTTTCAAATACCCAAATTTGGTTTTGGTGATTCTCTCTGTTTTTCTATTCTCTATTTTATCTCTGCATTTTATTATTAATAATAAGTAAACTGCATTATTTTCTGACTTCTGCTGGCTTTGGGCATGGTTTGTTCTTTTCTAATTGCTAAATGTAAATAGTAAGGTTGTTGATTTGAGCTATTTCTTCTTTTTTAATTGAGGTGTTTACACCTATAAATTTCACTCTAAGATTCTTTCAGTGAAGAATTTCATACGCTTTGAAATGTTGTGTTTATGTGTGTGTGGTTAACTCATCTCAAAGTATTTCTTAATTTCTCTGGTGATTTCTTCTTTGCCCACTGATTGTTTAAGAGTTTGTTGTTTAATTTCCATGTCTTTGCTAATATTCCAGTTTTCATTCTGTTATTGATTCCTAGTATCATTACATTGTGGTCAGATAAGATAATTTTGTGATTTCAATCTTTTTTAATTTATTGAGAATTGTTTTATGGCCTGAAATATGGCCTATTTTGGAGGCTATTCCAAGTGCACTTGAGAAGAATGAGGACCCTGCTGATGTCAGGTAGAGTGTTCTGTATATGTATGTTAGGTCTAGTTGGTTTATATTGTTGTTCAAGTCCCCTGTTTTCTTATTGACCTAGGTCATCTATTCATTATTGAAAGTCAAGTATTAAATTCTCCAACTATTATTGTAGAACTATTTTCTTCCTTCAATTCTGTCATCACATATTTTGGAGCTCTATTGTTTAGGGTGTATATGTTTATAATCGTTATAACTTGTTGATGATTTGACACATCAATATATAATGTCCTTCTCTGTGTCTTGTATCATTGTTTTGCTTAAAATCCATTTTGTCTAATATTGATATAACCACTTCACCTGTCTTGGTTATTATTTACATGGAACATCTTTTTGAACCATATGCCTTCAAAGTACTGTGTCTCCATGAATGAACATGGAAGACATTATACTGAGTCAAACAAGCCAGACACAAAAGGACAAATACTGTATGATTGCACTATTATGACCTAAATATATTTTATAAACTCATGGTGTTAATAATTAGAATATATGTCACCAGAAAATAGAAGAACGGTAGAGAATGGAAAGCTAGGGATTAATCTGTGCAGAATTGGTAAAAAGGTTGTAAATCTTTGGAAATGAATAGAAATGATTAAATCATATCATGGTGGTTTTCACTAGCAGTGCTATTGTGTGGGTATGACAGTGGTTGAAAGGAAAAGTCTAAGGTCATGTATATTACTAGAAGGAAAGCTGAGAACTGTAACATGGGTCTCTATAAGATAGTAAAACCTCATGAAAACATGAATATGGGTGATATTGTATATGTAAAACAGTTTTTACAAAATATAAATACAAATACACTAGAAAGAAGGAAAAAGAGTAACAGCTATGTACAACAGGGGAAGCATAGAGAGACTGAGAGGTAATTAGGTTTGGCTGGTTTTTTGTTTTTTGTTTATTATTATTATTGGAATAATGAAAGTGCTCTAAGAATAATTGAAGTGATGAATGCACAAATATGTGATTGTACTGAATATCAATGATTGTATACTTTGGATGGATTTATGCTTTATTCATATCTATCAATAAAATTGATTTGTTAAGAAAAATATATATATAATGTACTGTGTGTTATGGTATAAAGTGAATATCTTATAAGGAAAAAATTATTGGATCATGTTTTTAATCCATTTTGCAAATCTCTGTCTTTTGAGCTTAATATATTTACATTTAAAATGATTACCAATTATGAAGGGGCTTATTTTTGCCATTTTGCTCTTTGTTTTCTATATGTCATATATTTTTTCCTCATTCTTCCAATACTATCTTTTTTGTACGTGAATATTTCTGATGTACAATTTTAATTCTCTCTTCATTTCTTTTTCTGTGTTATTTTAAAGATATTTTCTTTATGGGTGTTATGGAGATTACAGTTAACATCCTATATTTATATCAGCCTAGTGTGAATTGATACTAATTTAGCTCCAGTTGCACACATTAACTCTGCTCCTATACACCTCTGTCACCCCCCTTTCTGTTGTGTTTGTCACAAACTACATCTTTATACATTGTGTGATCACTACTATAGAATTATAATTATCTTTTTATGCATTTGTCTTTTAGCTCATGTAGGAAGCAAAAGAGAGTTACTACAAACCCATAAAATAAATAATACTACCTTTTATATTTCCCTGTGTAGTTGCCTTTACTAGAGATCTTTATTTCTTCTTATCGTTTCAAATAACTATCTAGTGTCCCTTAATTTCAGCTTGAAGACTTCCTTTAGCATTTCTTGTAGGTTAGGTATACTGGTTTGGACTCTTTTAGCTTTTGTTTACCTGGGTATCTCTAATTTCTCCTTCACTTTTGTAAGATAGTTTGTCCAGTATAGTATTCTTGGTTAACAGATTTGTTTAGTCTACTAGACTGCCAAAATGCAATATACCAAAAATGGGTTGGCTTTTACAATGGGATTTATTAACTTAAAAGCTCATTATAGTTCTGAGGCTGTGAAAAAGTCCAAATCAAGGTTTCATTGGGCAATGCTTTTTTCCCCAAAGACTGGCTGCATGCAATTCTGGGCTCCTCTCTCACATGGCAAGGCACACAGCAGAGAGTGCTGGTCTCTCCCTTCTAGCCTGGCTTTTGCTGCTTTCAGCTTCTGGCTTCCTCTGACTTCGTCTCAGCTCCCGTGGCTTTCTCTCTGCTCCTGCGGCTTTCTCGCTGTGCTTCTGTGGATTTCTCTTTACCTCTGTCTCTGTATTCATCCTGTTTATAAAGGACTCCAGTAAGAAGATTAAGACCCACCCACCCTGAGTCATACCCTACTGAAATAATCTAATAAAAAGGCCCTTAACTGAGGTAATCAAAAGGTCCCACCTACAATAGGTTTACACACACAGGAATGGATTAGCTCTAAGGGCATGATTTTTCGGCAGCTCTATAAAAGCCTCAAACTACCACAAGGATTTACTTTTATCTCAGTGCTTTAACAATATCATCCCAATACCTTCTAACTTCCAAGGTTTCTGATGAGAAATTGACTATTAATTTTATTTAGAATTAATGTGACAGCTGACATATACTTGTGATAAGTGATTCTCTCTTGCTGCTTTCAGGACTCTTTCTTTGTTTCAGCTTTTAACAGTTTGGTTTTTTATCTTTTTTATTAGATGGTTTGTAAGTTTACAGAAAAATCATGCAGAAAGTACAGAATTCCCATATATTCCCCTCATTTATGCAGTTTTTCCTATTATGGACACCTTGCACTAGTGTGGTTACATTTGTTACAGTTGATTAAATAATAATATGATAATTTTTCTATTAACTATATTTCATAGTTTCCATTAGGGTTCACTGTTTATGTTGTACAGTTAAAAGGGGAAATTTTAGGTTGTATATATGTTGACAGTTTTATTTTGATATGTTTTGGCATGGATCTCTTTGTGTTAATCCTACTAGGAGTGTATTGAGTTTATGCATATGTAGATTCATATCTTTCATCAAATTTGGGAAGTTTTCAGATATTATTTCATCAAATTTTTTCACCCCTTTCTCTCTTCTCCTTCTGGAGCTCTCATAATGTGTATGTTAGTGCATTTGATTGAGTCCCATAGGAAAGTTAGGCTCTGTTCATTTTGCATCATTCTTTTTTCTTTCTGCACCTCAGCCTGGACAATTTAAACTGACCTGCCTTCAAGTGCCCTGATAGTTCCTTCTGCCAATTCAAATATGCTTCTGAATTCCTCTAATAAATTTTTTTTCATATTAGTTATCGTACTTTTCAGTTCCAGATTTTCTATTTGGCTCCCTTTTATTATTTCTATTTCTTTTTGATATTCCCTACTTTTCAGACATCATACTCCTGATTTCCTTTAATTCATGGTTGTCTTCAGCTTTTTTAACTCATTTAAGGCAGTTAATTTAAAGTGTTTGTCTAGTAAGTCAGATGTTCTGGGCTTCCTCAGGGATGTCAAATTCTTTTTATCCTGTATATGAGACATACTTTCCTGTTTCATCGCATGCTTTGAATTTTTATTTTGTTGAGAACTGGCCATTTTGAATATTATAATGTCATAGCTCAGGAACCAGATTCTCCTCCTTCCCAGAGATGGTGATGTTGCTTTTGTCCATTTTTAGTGACTTTTCTAAACTATATTTGCAATGACAATATTCCAGTGCAGCCAGTGGAGTCTTTGTTCCATTATCTCCACAATCAGCCAGGTACCCAACAGAGCTTTCCTTGAATTCTTGGATCCCAAAAGAGAAAGGAAAGCCTGATGCAGATGAAAACGTGGCCAATCTCTGTGCTAGTCCTTCAGTGAACTTCCAGGCAGATCAAAACACACACCCCTCTTTTGTCATGACAAGATCTTTATTGCCCAACCTTGCATCAACTATCCATACCAGGAGCATCGGCTGTTGTCCCCATAGCTACCTGCCATCAGTCTGGGGCAAGGTCAATGATAGCTGATATATGAGACATTGAAATTTACCAACCCCTTTCTTCATCAGGCACTTCCTTGGTAGCTATAACTATTCAAATGGACTCCAGTGTGCCAAAGTAGTTAATTTTGGCAGTCCTTGCCAGCTCAATAGTTTTAGATGAGGGACTGAATACTGAAGCTTCCTATTATTGCATCTTTTGTTATGTAACACTTATTTGATTTTTCAAGCCATTTCCATGAGCACATAGTTGCAGGTCCATCCTCATGGAAACCAAGCAGTATCTTTAATTATTAATTAAACAAAAAATCATAAAAAGTAGAAATAAGAAAATAACCAACAAAGGAAAAGAATCTCCTTTTCTCATTCTATGAATTTTCCCTAGATTATCTCATCCAAACTCATGGTTAATATGGCAACTTTTATGATAAATTCCCAGTTTTTATTTTTGTACCAACTGCTATGTATTAAATGTGACATTTTTGCATTAGCATGCCTGGCACAAAATAATTAATAACACCATTATATATAAAATTCAGAATATCTCATCTATAAAAGACTAAATTCTAGTGATAAAATGCAAGAGTAAATTAATACAGACTAAGATAATCATATTATTTATGGAATTGATCTATGGAATCTGAGTAATTGTTCTATTACATTAATGGAATGTTCTGAGTAGTAGAGTAACAATCACTTTCAATCACTAATAAAGCAGTAAGGTTTGTGATGGTCAGAGACTGTATGTACCCTAGAAAATCATGTTCTTAAAGTTGGTCCATTCCTGTAGGTGTGAACTTACTGTGGGTGGGACCTTTTGATTAGGCTAATTCAATTAAGGTGTGGCCCAGGGTAGGTCTGAATCCTCTTACTTGGGTCCTTCAGAAACAGGATGAATAAAGAGAGAGAGCTAGAGAGAAAGCCACAGAAGAAGAGAGAAAGCCATGGAAACCAGAAGCTGAAAGCAGCTCAACCCAGAAGAGAAGGGAGATACCAGCATATGCTGCCATGTGCTTTGCCATATGATAGAGGAATCCAGGATCACCAGCAGCCAGTCTTTGGGGAGAGAGCATCGTATGATGATGCTTTGATTTGAACATTTTCATGGCCTCAAACCTGTAAGCTTGTAAACTAATAAATTTTCATTGTAAAAGCCAACCTTAGCAGACTAACAAGAGGTTTCCTACATCTATGAATGTCATTGTTTTTGCATGTTGAGAAAACATTCAGTTATAATCTTAAATACTTATAAAATTAAACCCAGCAGCTGCCCATTCAGCTTAACAATAAAGTTATTAGGATGATTATATTCATCATTAAGATAATGAACTTTTGAAATTGAACTACCATATGGCATCTTAGGTAAATATCAGTATTTCGAGAGAACATTTAATTTTATAGATAACATGATTTTGTTAGAAAATAAGGAGGAAATAAAGAAAAAGAAAAGGGAACAAACTAATTTGCTGCAATTGGAGAGAATATATATTAATGCTAAAAAATGTTTGTCTGAATTTTTCCAGTTATAGGAGTTGATAGAATTAAACTTCAGCATACTAGTTCTGCGTGAGACATCACCTAGGAAAATGACAAGAAATGACATGAAGTAATGACAAGAAGATTTTATGTTCATCCTTTTACACGTACCAGAATAAATTAGTGGCTTAGCATAATTTCAAGGAGTCAGTAAGATCTTTTAGGGGCTTTTAAAATTTTATTGTAAATGCTTGGATTTCAGTCCTGATGCTTTATTACCTCTGAGGTACTAAAAACATTCCAGAAAAATAATTTTTAATCAAGGTATTCTGTGAACTTTTGAAAATGGTATATTACTTAAGTAAAACATGAATTAAAAACATTAAGAGGTAGATTTTTCTTTTTGTAAACACTTCTGTTTGTATTATTTTGAAGTTCTTGCCATCCATTCTGTTTTCCTTTTTCTTGTCTGTTTATACTTTGGGAAAAAATGTCTTTTTGCATCCATCCACAAATGAGTTTTTCATAGGAGTGAAGTGACTTCTGGATTCTTGCTTTCTATTCCAGTACGTATTTGGTTGGAATGGTTTTAATAATATGTTATTTAAAAATAACTTTGCATATTTGAAATGTATATCATATTTGATTACAAATTAATACTTTTATAGAAGATAATAAATGCATGCATTGATTATACCTGGAGTTTGATAAAATATTTTTCTTTTTGTAATATTATGCCTTATTTTTCTCTTAGAAAACATAGAGGAGAGAAAATATAGTCTTGAGGCATTCTAAATGTGGTATATAGAGGTTGCTGTGGAAACAAACAAGACTCATTTCTATAATATTGGTTATGTACAGAATTAAACTGGTAGATGGTTTGTAATATAAAAGGGGGAAATCTGTTGGATCAGCAAAAGTGATTCATGGTACAAATTGATATAAGGGTTTCTTAGTTTGCCAGGGTTGCTATGATAAATACCACAGACTGGTTGCCTTAAACAACAGAAATTTATTTTCTCACAGTTTTGGAAGCTAGAATCTCAGAATCAAGGAATGAGCAGATCACGCTTTCTCCAAAGTCTGTGGCATTCTGATGGCAGTTTGCTGGTACACAGTCTCTGCCTGTCACGTGGTGCTCTGTTTCCCTTAGTATAACTATGGCTTCGACCTCCATTTCCAAATGTCCTCTGCTTGTAAGGACTACAGTCCTATTAGATTAAGGCCCACCCTGTTTCTACTTGGCATCATTTTAATTGGATCTTCAAAGAGCCTATTTAATAAATTCACACCCACAAGACAAGGGATTAAGACTTGAACATATCTTCTGGGGGACATGATTCATTCCCCAACAAAAAAGCTGTGGTAAATTTTTATTATCCTTTGGTAAAATTCATTACGTAGATTAAAAAAAAAAAACTCCTAAAAACTCATCTTCATTATGTGAGAATAATATATGAATGTATGAATGAATATAAGGATATTCATTTTATGGCTCATAACTCTGTATTTTTAGAAATAACATTTAGATATTTCCTGCTGAATTCAAATGAAAATATAAATAATTAAGTGTGTAGTGCTTAAGTGCACGATTTTAAAGCCAAACTGCCTGAGTTCAATTATTGGTTCTACCTTTTACTGGTCTTTTGAATTTGTGCAACTTACTTACCACTTTGAGTTTCAGTTTTAAAATCTGAGAACTGGGGAAAATAATGGGATAAATACTCATGAAGCACTGAAAAAGTTACTTGGCACATAAAAGGGGTAAAATAAATATTAACTATTATGATTCTAGACAAGTAAGAGCTAAGTCGGTTGATCTTGAATTCAGATGAGGTTAAAAGGTCTTGATAAAGAACTCCTTTTTGTTGTTTCTAGTAATTTACAATTTTATTACCTTACCTGACTAGAGGGGAAAGCCTAATTGAGTTAGCAGCTTGTTAATGAAAGAAAATTATCCTGAATTAAGGAACTTCTGGCCAGTATTAGATGTAGAATTTAGACACTTTTTTCTCTAATAATTGCTTGTTTTGGCCTGAAAAGAGTAAAATGCAGTAGTAAGTGATGATGAAAACCATAGGGATCATAAACAAAGACTTTTAATCAATTTTCCCTTTTAGGAAAAGACATGACTTGAGGGTTGATTGATGCGTCACCAGAAATTTTTAATTGACATACCAGGAGTAATTTGCATATATACTTTTAATATTTAAGCCTAAACAACCCTCAAAAGTATATACTAAAATTATCAGCATTCCATTTTACAGAGGAGGAAATCAATTATAAGAGATCTCCAGCAATACTGAAAGCCATTATTACCATTTGGTAGATGAGAACATTGAGAAAGAGAAAATTTATGAATTATCATAGGATTAAATAATAAAAAGCACAAGCAAATACAATTTCAGAAGCTTAGAATTATATACATGCAAAATATCATAATTTACAAGTCTCTTTCTTTTTCTTCAGTGAGAATAATGTACATATTGTGTCACAATAAGATTTTCAAACTTTTCTAATAATAATCTTGAAGTTATTTGTTAATTTAAAAAGATTTCATGTTTTATAAATAATTTTATCTTTAATATATTCAAAATGTCAAGTAAACATACAAGTAATCATTCTAGCTGAATATCATTTATATAAAGCTGTCATATTTCTACCTTTGGAAGTAACATTTTTAGCATTTCAGATATAATTAAAATGACAGAAAAAAAGAGCTATTCTGAATTCATGCTTTTAAAGAGAAAAGCATAATTCAGAACTAGAAGGCCCTCATTCTAAATTCAGAACCCCACAATTTTCTACTGTGTTCAAAAATTATTTAACTGCAGTTAATAATGTGTTATTTACTGTAACATCAGGTCTAAAAAATTGCAACCATTTGGAATAGTTTCTCCATTCTATCTTAAAACATCTTTTTGAAGCCATGAATCTACAGTAATTTTTCTGTAGACGTTAACATCTATTTCACCTGCAAAATGTTAAAATGTGATTTATGGTACTCTGCCACCTCAGTGCTCTGTGTCAGAGAAGAAATGTCAAAGTTTACATGTGAATATATCTGTCTACATGACAACCACTAAACTTACACCATTCAGCAGGACCAGGTCTAATGAGTAAATGTAGATTTTGAATGCATGATCAAGCCAGGGTTTCTCTAACTATCAGAGGATAGAGAGGAAGAAAATGGCTTTCGGATCTGCTTCTAAGAAATTCACACAATTTCTTTCTGAAAACACATGATGGTCTTTTGTTTAGCAAAGTGCTTTGATAGGCAGCATTGGGAATAAAATGTATGCAGTGAGGGTATAATTTGGAGTAAACAAATAGTTAGCTATATTTGTCTTGATAAAGAACTAACCAAAAATTGGGAATGAAGGAGCTGTGAGGGGGAGGATGGACCTTGCTGGCTGCTCCACAAAATACCCGCACCCTATAGTCTAAAGTTTTAAAAGGCAGATTCAGAAATCAGACTCCCTGGGTTTAATCTTACTCTGCCATCTTGGGCAAGTTACTTTGCTTCTCTGTTCTTCAGTTTTGAGAGTAATAGTAATCTTTATTTCATGAAGTTCTTTTGACTGTTAAATGGGATAATACTAGTGAAACACTAAGAACAATTCCTCACATGTGTGAGAAGTGGTCCATATTCTTAAGTATAATCAAAGGACAGCCTTGCATCTGTCATACCTTGGGACAGTGAAAAAACTAGGACAATATCCATCATGAAGCAACAGGTGATAACAGGCATGACTAAGCTTCTTGGTGAAGGCAGGAATTATGACCCAGATGTGAAAAAGAGATAGGAAAAATCCATCATTTATCTTTTATGGTTCTTTAATTCATTGACACATTTAAATTTTAAATCATGCTGCATTTTTTTCCAAGTAAATTCCTATGGTGAATTAAGATAATTTCATTTTATACAATTGTTATTGATTTGGTAGAATGCAAATAAAATGTCGAGAGTTTTTTGAAAAGATTTTTCCATTGAGAAGTGGAGTTTATCCACTCCTTGAATCTAAGGTTGGCTGTTTAACTTGCTTTAGTATATGGAGCATTAGCAAAGGTGACACACGTTGATTTTAGAAAAGTTCTTGAGAGTTGGGGCATGCTTTGTTTTGCTGCTAGAAACTCTTCCACCAACATGTTAATGAGCTTGTAGTAGCTTACTAAGGAATGAAAGAAGGTGAGTGCGAGGCCCCAGCTGAGGCGCTAGATATTTGAAAACAGCTACCCTAGAACATCCAGACCCAGCTACTTTGCTAGCTGACTGCAGCTGCGTGAAGGAAGCCAGGAAAGAACAGAAGAACTTCCCAGCTGAACCCAGCCAAAATTGCCAACCCATAGATCTGCAAACTAATAAACGATCTTTATTTTAAAACACTAAATTTGAGAGTGGTTTATCATAGAGCAAAGACTAATTGATACACTATTATATTGTATGACTATGAATTTTATATTTTCAGACATTATATGACTTTAAATAATATTATATAGACATTATATGACTTTAGTGATAGGTAATGTGTATATATATGTTTTATATGTATGAAAACAATATCAGTAATATGTAAATATGTAAGTATATATGTATATGTTTATGTGTATAAAATAAGTAATATATAAGTATATAAAACTTTATATATAAATAGAATTGTAGATATATATAAACTCAAAAAACAACAAATATTATAAATTTCTTACTTTATTCCAAAATATAACAATTTGTAAACATTTTTGAGATTTTGTAAAACATGACCATTTAGAGACTATTCAGACTTTTCTACAACACTTGTCTTTTGTTATATTTGCTATTTTAATGTAACAAGTTCCATTAACATGTTTATTAAAAGCATATACAAATTTTTGCATGAGTATTTATTATTCTTTGATATTAATATGAAAATAAAAATTACATAAAACCACTACTATCCACATAATTTTTACTGACATTTTACACTTTATGATTACTTTGTTAGTTGAATATATTAATTTTGCCTTTATCCTCTCTCTCACTCTCATCTATTTCTATATTTTTCTCTATTTTTTAAAAAAGGGAGTCAATCACTCCATTGATAGTGTAAAAGGAATATGGATTTGCAATCATATATATCTAGGTACAAACAAATTCCCTCTTTGGGGCAAGTCACTTGATCATTCAGTTTCATTTTACCATCTGTTACAAGAGGTGGTAATACCTACCTTTCAGAACTGCTAAAAGGATATAGAGATGTTTGTCTAATCATGTGTCAAAAAGCATAGTCTATCCAATTGCCTTTTCCCAAATAAACTGGGGGAAAATGTGACTGCATTTGTATTTGATTGAGGGTGCTCACTGAAGGTACTTAGGTCACTTGCTTATTTAATTTATAGCTTAGACACTGGGTATTTACCAGGATTTTAAAATCACATTCCTTAGATTAAAGGTTTATAGTTTGTTCAAAACTCTTTAAAAACATGTAAACATTACTTAACTTATTTCTGCAATATATTTTTAATTTGTTAAAATATTTTATTTATCTCTTCTTCCTGAAAGATAGTTTATCTATTAATTTTAAAAAGTCTCAAGTGGAAAAACAATTAATAGATTGTGACACATTTGTGACATTCCACAATTGAGACTCATAGCAATAAATTATTTCAACATCAAACTTTGGCTTATGATATTTTCAACATTTGGATTTTATCTATCAATCTTTCTATCAAACATCTATCTATCTATCTACCCAGTTTTGAATTTCATAATCGTAGAAATGAACTAATTCTAAGGATCTTTCTCCTAATAATGCCTGGTTGGATGGACTATCTTCCAGTAAAAAGCCTTTGTAGTAATCAGTAGTCAGCTACATTTATAACTTGACCTACAAATTACTCAAAAATCCATGATAGGTATGTTTACAGTATGTGCTTAACCTTTCCATCATTTATATGCCAAATGTTTTATTCCAGTTTTGTCCTGTATGCCCAAATTAGCAACTACACATAAAAAAATTTAGTCACAAATTTTTCACAATGGCAAATTTAGAACCATGCTAATCTATAAAAATAAAATCCTCAATAATGATAAAATACGACTTTCCCACTTTTCATTTATAAAATCAAAAGTTGCTATCCCCAATATAATTTGAATGTTATATTTATATGAAAGCATTACTATTTAAAATTATTTTTCCTGGTGTTTTTTTTTATTTTTATTTTTATTTTTTATTAAGTGTCACAGGTAAAATTGCAGGAAAGACCCTCAAATAAAGTTGTTTTTAAGCCTTGTTTCAATCTTAAGTCACACTTCCTGATTTTAGAGGAAGATAATGTTAATATGCTTGAGGAAAAGATTAGCTGTGCACTCGAGACCAACAGATATACTTAACAGTCCTCCAACATAGCAGAAAACAATGAGTCAAGTAAGCCAGGCATTTTAAAAGCAGACAGAGAAGCTATTTTAAGCTATTTTGAGAGATGAATAGTTGGGACCGACCATGTGCTAAAGTTTTCTAAACATCAATGGATGTTAGCCACATCTGGTAAGATCATCTTGTTTCTCTACTCATGAAGCAGGCTGGGAAACATGTTTTATACATATCCTGTAGAAGAGGAAGGGGGATTTGAAAAATCATATATAAGAAATAAAATTTCTCCCCAAACAATGCTAATCTGACTTGTAATGTGCCTATCCTAACTTGATTTCAAGTGATGACGTGTACAAGGGAATACAAAGTTTAGCAAGACTGCAAAATGACACAGCCTGAATCTCTAAAAGATATGATCTTAGGATTATGTTTTTAGGCCTATTTTATACTCCCTCTTTTTTTCCTTCACCGATTCCTCCACCACATTTTTCACTTTTTTACCCTGTTTCCTAGACTTGAAGGTTTTGAAGTAAAAATAATTTTCTAACCATGAAGGAAAAAGAAAAATGAGGGAGGAAGGTGAGAGGAGGTGCCAGAAGAGACAAAGCCTAGCTCTATTTGTTTCTTAGAAAAAGAGAAAAAAGAAGAGTGGCAGCTGATTCTATCATCTGGAAGCAGACCTGTCCAATAGGCAAAAAGAAATGTAAATGCTGTCAAGACAGGTGCCCATGTTTATGACTCCTTTTCTCTTATTTACTGGCATCAGGTCACCATCAATTCAAGAAAAGAGTAATCTGTCAAGCAGTGGCATGATTTCCATGAAGCTGATGACAATTGCTGTGAAAAAGTTAAAATGTTTCTGCTCCTAGGAACTTGCATCGCAATATTAAGGTTTCCAAAAGCATATTGTGAAATTGTGAACAGAATCCTTAGTGAAGACCTGACTACTTGAAACAGACCATTGAATGAGAAACATGCTCATTACTTCAAGTATATTTTGAGAGTCAAGGAGAGTCAAATTGGAATACAATAAGAATTTCCTAAGTGTTGTACTGGGATATGTTGTTAAACTGGGCTCTAGCCCTTCTCTGGCTTCAACAGAGCTCGGTAGTGGAAGTTAACTTGCTGAGTCACTGGCTGTGTGGTAGCTTTGATATAATTACTTATAATACTATAGTTTATTTTGAGTTGTTAGGTTTTCCATTTTTAATCAGAAGGGAAAAAATAAAGCAAAACTCCATACACCTCTCGATTAGGGAACAAAACTCACTTAGTATTTAAGTACTAGGCACAAGAAGTCAAGCAGAACCTTGCTATGTTAATGGTAACTAAAGAAAGAACAAAAAATTTGAAACTGCTATTATAAAAAAATATAGCAACACTAAGTTAAAAAAAATCTTAGAAAATAGTATGCATTCTATTCCTAATTCTAGTTCCTTAAGGGAAAGATCTGTGTCCAAGTTGTACCTAACTTAATGCCTGGTCATGTCAATGAATATTTTTCAACTGATTGATAAATTTTATATTATTGTATTCTCTATAACACTAACAAATGCCTTCCAATTAGTGGGCTTCCAGTACATTTTTTTTTTGAATGAATGAATGAACAAACGTTTAAACTTCATGTTTGATCTGGACTATAGTGCATGACTCTTAGCACCATTTCCAATAATCTTTGGTCTCTTATTCTAGCTATGACAAGTGACCATTTGTACATTGGCTCCACTACTTCATGTAGGGGCACCTGCCAGGAGTTCATCTCAGGTCCACATCATGTGCTCTCACCTCCCACCTGGGACTTTCCTGAGCTAATGGGGTTTGGGACACTGCAGGACCCGGTTTGGTGCCTACGCACAATTCCAATGCACAGGGGATTTAACATACCATGGGACCAATGTGCACAGGAGCCAGTGAATAATTCTTCATTTTCTACATCGCTGGATAGATTGCCCTAAAATGCAGTTTCTTGGCTTTTCAGTCCCACATGGTAAGTAGTACTAGCACTTAGCAGCAGTGATCTCAATAATGCTTCGCATTACTGACTCTCCCTCTTCATCTTCCTTCTAAGACCTGGTCACAGGGCTTGTATTCTTTAGTATAGTAGTAGCACATGAATCCTTACTTCAACCTCTGCATTCTGGGAAGCCTAGGAAGAGATATAGCTGTTGTGATTTGAACATCTCAGTACTGAATCTGAGATTCTTTTTTCATGTGCGTGTGTAGGCGGAGGGGGGTATGTGTGGTTTGAGTATATTTTAAAGCCCAATAAATAAATATGAAAGCAGAACACTATTCCCTCAGTATAATAGTTTTTTAGATCATCTGGATTGAATAAATTACCACCATAAAACACTGAATGCAATTTAATGCTGTGTTATCAATTAGCTACAGCAGGCATCGAAACACTCACATAGGTCACATCCTATATTCTTGTTACCCTCTGATTCAAATATATATATAGTATAAAAATGTATTATTAGTAGATTTATTAATTTATTAATTTACTGGATAATTGAATTGACTGTATCTTCACCAAGATTCTTCTCCCCCAATCCTTATACTTTTTTCTATGTAGAATAATAAAAAGTATGATTATATTAATGACTACAATGTGCTGGGTGAGTTCTATTTATCAGGCAAAGTTATTTAATTAGCATTCAATTAAAAACTATATGTTTGTGGGAAGATGGTATCAGATTAGGCAGGCAGAGTTCAGCTCTCTCACAAAAACAAAGAGTCAAAAGTTGTCCGAGGGACCTGCTTTGAAGGTCAGCAGACCAGGACAGTGCTTCACAACTCCCAGGAGAGTGATGGAGAGAGAGAGACAAGGAACCTGAAACAAAAAATTTAAGTTACCAAACCCAGGTGGTGGCCAGGAAGGACTCCCTTCCCCCACTCCCAAGATATTGAGCTGGGATAAAACCCCTGGCTCACTGCAGCTGACTGAGAGGGAACAGACCTCTTTCTCCCTGTCAGCTGTTATGGGGGAGTCAGAGGGCTTTTCTTCGGTGAATTTGGCCAGGAGAACCTGCTTTGAATCTCAGCCCTGGCCAGACCAAAACAGAAAAATGAAGATGCGCCATGGAAAGATGCGCCGATGAGCACCATCTTCTGGCCAATCTGGAAATTGCATGGACAAAACTGCTTTTGGGTCTCTCTGTACTCTTTAGTGAGTCCCTGGCATGATTTTGATAACTTAAACTGGGCAATTTTAAAGACTTAGAATAAGTTGAACCAAATATCAAAGGAGAACTGTGGGAAAAAAAACAAAAAAACAGGCAAGGGAGAGAAATTGGCTGTCACAGTAAATTCACCAACATATTCAGATATTAGCAAAAAATGACAAGCCACATGAGGAAATGGAAAGAGATGGCCCAACCAAAGTAACGAATGAAATATACTCAAGAGATTAAGGATTTAAGACAATTAATCAATGATAATCACACAACCTTCTTAAATCAATTTAAAGAATTCAAAGAAAATATCACTAAAGAGATCAAGGATATTAAGAAGACACTGGATGAGCATAAAGAATAATTTGAAAGTCTGCAAAGAAAAGTAACAGACCTTATGGGAATGAAAGGCACAATGGAAGAGATTAAAAATACATTAGAGGCATATAAAAGGAGATTTGAATTGCTTGAAGACAGAAATCTTAACAGGAAAAGAAAAGACAGAAAGAAAGAGAAGAGAATTGAAAAAATAGAACAGGGCTTCAGGGAATTGAGTGAAATGCAAAATGCACAAACATATGCATAATCAGTGTCCCAGAGGGAGAAGAGAATGGCAAAGGGACAGAAAGAATATTTGAGGAAATAATGACCATAAACTTCCTACCCTTATGAAAGATGTACATATCAATATCCATGAAGGAATACACACCCCAAACAGAATAAACCTGAATAAAACTACCTGGAGACACCTACTATTCAGAATGACAAATATCAGAGATAAAGAGAGGATTCTGAAAGCAGTAAGAGAAAAGCAAAGCATCACATGCAAGGGAACCTCGATAAGATTAAGTGCTGACTTCTCATGAGAAACCATGAAAGAGAGAAGAAAGTGGTATGATGTATTTAAGGTACTGAGAGAGAGAAAAATTGCCAGCCAAGAATTCTGTATCCAGCAAAGTTGTCCTTCAAAAATGAGGGTGAGTTCAAAGTCTTCAAAGACAAACAAAACCTGATAGAATATGTTACCAAAATCCAAGAGTTACAAGAGTTACTAAAGGCAGTGCTGCAGCCTGAAAGGAAAAATCAAGGGTGAGAGACCTGGAAAAGAGTGTAGAAATGAAGATTATTAGGAAGGGTAAATTAAAGGATAAAAAAGACAGCAAGATTATTTGACAACAGAAAGCCAAAGGACAAAATGGATGAAGTAAGTAATGCTTTAACAGAAATAACATTCAATGTCAATGTCTTGAACTTCCCAATCAAATGACATAGACTAATAGAGTGGATAAAAAAATATGAGCCATCTATATATTGTCTACAAGAGACTCACCTTAGACGTAAGGACACAACCAGGTTAAGAGTGAAAGGTTAGAAAAAGGTATTCCATGCAAAGAGTAACCAAAAAAGAGCTGGAGTAGTGATACTAATATTGGAAAAAGTATATTTTAAATGCAAAACTGTTATAAGGAATAAAGGTCATTATACATTAATAAGAAGGAAAATTCAGCAAGAAGAAATAACTATACAAAATATTTATGCATGTAACGTCATTGCCCCTAGATACATAAGGCACACACTGTCAATGCTGAATGGAGAAACAGATGTCTCTACAATAATATTAGAGACTTCAATATACCACTTTCAGTATTGGATAGAACATCTGGACAGAGGATAAATAAAGAAACAAAGAGTTTGAATAATATGATAAATGAACTAGACCTAACAAGCATCTATAGAGTATTGCACCCCAAAACAGCAGGGTATATATTCTTTTCAAGTGCTCATTGATCCTACTCCGAGGTAGACCATATGTTGGGTCACAAGACAATACTCAATAAATTTTAAAAGACTGAAATTATACAAAACACTTTCTCTGATCATAACAGAATGAAGCTGAATATCAATTATGGGCAGAATAAGGGGAAAATTCATAAATATTTGGAGATTAAACAACACACTCTTTAATCATCAGTGGGTGAAATAAGAAATTGCAAGAGAATTCAACAAATATCTTGAAGCAAATGAAAATGAGAACACAACATTTCAAAATCTGTGGTACACCACAAAGGCAGTGATGAAAGGAAAATTATAGCCCTCAATGCTTACATTAAAAAAGAAGAAAGAGCTAAAATTGAAGATCTAATTGCATACCTGGAATGACTAGAAAAAGAACAGCAAACTATTCCCAAACTAAGCCAAAGGAAAGAAATAGTAAAGATCAAAGCAGAAATAAATAAGATCAAGAAGTTAAAAAAACAAACAAACAAAAACCAATAGAGAGAAGCAACAAAACCAAAAATTGGTGCTTTGAAAAGTTCAACAAAATTGACAAACCCTTACCTAAACTGACAAAGAAAAAAGTAAAGATGCAAATAAATAAAATCAGAAATGAGAGGGGAGCATTACCAATGGCCTTGTAGAAATAAATGAGACACAAGAGGATACTGTGAACAACTGTATGCCAAAAAGCTAGACAATGTAGATGAGATACACAAATTCCTAGAAACACATGAATTGCCTACACTGATCCTGGAAGAAATAGAAGAACTCAACAAACCGGTCACAAGTGAAGAGATTGAAACAGTCATCAAAAACTTCCCAAAGATGAAAAGCCTGGGACCAGAATGCCTTCACAGGTGAATTCTACCAATTATTCAAAGACAACCTAATGCCAATCTTGCTCAAGCACTTCCAAAAAATGGAACAAGAAGAAATGCTACCAAACTCATTCTACGAAGCCAACATTACCCTAATACCAAAAACCAAATAAAGATACTATGAAAAAAGAAAATTACAGGCCAATATTTCTAATGAATATAGGTGCAAAACTCAAATATAAAAGCAACCATAAACCTCCTCAAAGAAAATGTAGGAAAACATCTTCAAGATCTTGTGGTAGATGGTAGTTTCTTAAACCTCACACCCAAAGCAAGAGCAACAAAAGAAAAAATAGATAAATGGGGCCTCCTCAAAATTAAGCATTTTTGCATCTCAAAGCATGTTGTCAAAAGGGCAAAAAGGCAGCCAACTCAATGGGAGAAAATACTTGGCAATCAATATCCAATAAGGGTTTAATATCCATGATATAAAAAGAGAATACAACTCAAAAATAAAAAGACAAGCTATCTGATTTTAAAAATGGGCAAAATAATAAAAAACAATAATAATAAAATAAAACATAAAATGGGCAAAAGACTTGAAAAGACAATTGTCCAAAGAAGAAATTCAAATGGCAAAGATAACCATGAAAAAAAATGTTCAACATCACTAACAATTGGGGAATTGCAAATAAAAACTACAATGAGATATCATTCCACACCTATTTTACTGGCTGCTATTAAAAAGTAAGGAAACTGTAAATGTTGGAGAGGATGTGGAGAGCTAGGAATGCTTATTCACTGTTGGTGGGAATGTAGAATGGTACAGCAACTGTGGACGGCTGTTTCGCAGTTCCTAATGAAGTTGTATATAGACTTTTCATGTGACCCAGCAATATCATTGCTAGTTTTATATCCAGAAGAAGTGAGAGCAGTGACAGGAACAGACATCTGCACACCAGTGTTCATAGCGGCATTATTCATAATAGCCAGAAGTTGGAAACAACCCAGGTGTTTATCAACTGATGAATGGATAAACAAATTGTGGTGTATACACATGATGGAATATTATGCTGCGGTAAGAAGAAGTGAAGTTGTGAAACATATGACAATGTGCATGGACCTGGAGGGCATTATGTTGAGTGAAGCAAGCCAGACACAAAAGGACAAATTCTATATGATTGCACTATTATGAACTAAATATGTTATGTAAATTCATGGAATTAATAATTAGAATATAGGTCACTAGAAAATAGAATGAGGGTGGAGAATAGAAAGCTGATGGTTAATCTGTGCAGAATTGGTTAAAAGGTTGTTTGTACGCCTTTGCAAAGAAATGGAAATGGTGAGAGCACATCATGCTGTTTGGGACTGGCAGAGCTAATATATGGGTACGACAGTGGTTGAAAGGGAAAGCCTAAGGACATTTATCCTAGAAGAAAAGCTGAAAAATGTAACATGGGACTGTATAACATAGTGAAACCTCATGTAAAATACGAATATGGGTGATATTACATATATAAGACTGTTTTTACAAAATATAAATTCAAATATACTAGAGAGAAGGAAACAGAAAGCAGTTATGTATAGCAGGGGAAGCATAGAGAGATTGAGAGGTGATGAGCTTTGTTTGCTTGGTTGTTTTTTGTTTATTATTATTATTATTATTAGTAGTAGTAGTAGTATTACTGGAATAATGAAAATGCTCTAAAAATGATTGGAGTGATGAATGCACAACTCTGAATATTTATACTGAATACCATTGATTGTACACTTTGGATGGATTTATGCTTTATTAATATGTATCAATAAAATTGATTCATTAAATAAAACTGCATGCTTAAAAGATAAGGACAAAAATATTAAAACTTACTTTAAATTAAATACCTAGGAATAGCAAATTTGGAGAAACAGGAAGTAGATTAGAGGTTTCCTGGAAATGGGGTAAGAGGGAGAAAGGAGAGTTGTTTGGTAGGTATAGAGTGTTTTTACATTTTGAAAACTTCTAAATAAAATTAATTTTAGAAATTTCTTAAAAAGTAAGCAAATCACCTAAAGTCCCAATGGTGGAAAGAAGGTAAAATTCAAACTTGCTATTATTCTCTATGAAAGAGTATGGCACTTGAAATTTGAATTAATAAAGACATTTCTTCAGGGAACCAAACTCTTTGGTTCAGGTACATTGTTCTTGCTAGTTGCATTATACAATAAGCTTAGATTATATAGATTGGTCAAAACTTGTCATATCAATTAAATGGTTTAACTCAAATATCAGATGAGGCAATCAGCCCTGTGAAAAATGCAAGATTTCAGACACTTTGATGTCGTTCTAGGATGGTAACCAAAAGATGAACTGTGTTGTTCAATGAATTTACTTATTGGACTTATTTAAAGTTGTTCTTTTAAATTTTGGAGAATTAGCTATAAAATTCAACTATTTTCACTTCAAATATAATTAATACAAAGTTGCTATTTTCCCAGGCAATAATTAGCTAATAAAATCATTTATACATAAAACAGTATCTCTACATCTTTGTTATTGAAGTCATGCAGCCAAATCACTAAAGATCTATACCATTAAATAGTGATTCAGATGTGTAACTGTGAAAAAATGCAATACAAGGCAACTCCCATAGTTTACTATTTCAAAATGATAAAAGAAAGAAATATACCTCTGTTATATTTTATAGTTTAGAAAATAGTTTCCTAAAGGTATAATTCTTCGAATTTCTTCTTCACTTGATCATTCTAGAGCTGTCTGGCTTTTAAACATAGTTTTATAGTAAAAAAAATTAAAGCAATCTTTAATAATCTGAATTGTATGCCAGGATTATGCATTTTGTATTTTGGTTAATGGTCTATTACAATCCATTAATTAGAAGACTAATGTAGTTCTCTATTATATTCAAATATTTCTGTGATGAAATAAAGCAGTGTATGATAGCAATTATTTTACAGCTATAAATATTAATGACTGGCCTCCAACCAACCTCAAGATCAGTCTGGGTGTCCTGAGTGTGAATATGCTTGAATCCAAAATGAGCACAGATATAAGAGTCCATGAGCCAGCAGAGTGTGTGCTGGAAGCCCCAGGCTCATTTTGTAGATGTTTCAATATGTTTCCACTCAGTAGCCCAGCAGAGACATTAGGTCTAAAGGTACATTTTCTTTTGTATGTTGAACATGTAATTTTAATAGATAATTTTTCATCTTACATAAGAGCACAATAAAATATACCACAGTCTGAAGAAACTCCAGAAGTTTCCAAAATAAGAGCAGGAAGATTCAAATGGTCTACAATATTCATTACCTTAAACTGCAAGAGACAAAGGTTCCAACCTGCAGGTTAACATCTACATACTCATGACTGACTATATTTATGACTTAAAATAACTAGAATAAGGCCTCAGTCACAGAGTGGGGTGAGAAAGTAGGATTTTCTGAGGAGAGGGAGAAACTGTGAATGAAGAAAACAATTACTGATATCAAATTAAAGAGTAAAAAGAGCTCTCATAGCAAATACTATAAGGATGAAAGCAAGAATCATTAACTGAGGATTTGATGTTCTCAAAGTTCGAAGAACCCTTTTCTAATGACACTGGTTGCTTCAGATATGTTCGTCAGGTCTATAAGGAAGACTAATAAATGCCTCAGCAAACCCCAAATGATTGTCACATCAGTAATTGTTTTCAACATGAAATAAATATTTTCATAATTGGTAGAGTTACATTCTCCTAACCATCCCCACACCCTTGGGAGTGTCCGAGAAATTCAATGAGTCTCTACAATGTCACAATGTGATAGTATCTGCAACATGAACACAGTATACTCCAAAAAGAAATAAATTCCTTGACCAAAAAAAATAAATTTTGTCCTCCAAATTTCCATGTGCACTTGCTTATTATCCTGGATCATCTTTTTTTTTCATGGCCTGACTGTAACTGAAACTCCAAACCTGGAACAAGCAGTTCCAGCTACTTATCAGGGCGAGAACCCTCAGTGGCAGGGCTGCTTCCTCCTGGGTTGTATAAACACCCCATCCGTGGTTAGCACAGATTTGCCTCTCATGTCCAGTGGGAAGTGGGGCGTGCAGAGTTGCCATCCCCTGACCAATTGCTGCAAGTCTTCGTTGTGCCTCAGCCTGTGTTCCCAGTTTGCACCCTGAAGCAACTCACTCCACAGAACTTTTCAAGGCCCCTCTATACAACCTCTGTCCAGAGGCGAAAAGGGCAAGAGGTTTTCTGTTTATTTGTTCCAGGGAACACAATGAAAATGAAAGATTTTGAAGGAACTAGAACATTCAGTTGTTGAGACACTGAAGGGAGAGCAAAGAGAAATAAGAGGAAGACACTGTATAAAATAAAAGACTAATAGATCTTGGACCAGGATTTGAATTTTGAAGTGTTATTTGTTTTAAAATTTCACTTTCTCCTAATGCTTGAGGGTGTAGTGGCATAGTCTCTACATAAAGAGACTCTGATGGAGGCCCTCGGTAGAAATAAAATATTTGAATGCCATATTGACTCTTTTCACAACAGAATACCAAAAAAAGTAAAAGTATACATTATTAGGGGTCATCAACATATGAATAGAAGAAAATGTTCCAAAATAGCAGGAGGGCTTATATTTTAACTTTTTAATTTAAATATTTATATTGGCAATTACTAAACAATTTCCCCCTCTATTTTGATTGTACCTGTACTTCTTACATTCCATTTATTACTTGTGTTAAATTATTACCTTGGTGTCAGCTTCTCAAATGCAAATTCCTCAAAACGATCATCATTTAAACACTTTAAAATATAATGAAAATTAATTTATTAGGTTACCCTCTCTCTGGTAAGAACCAGCTAAGGCATCACTTTAGCAAGATTCTGAAGACCTCTAAAAATAAGATACTGGATTTACTGATAATAAGAATTTCATATATTATCAGCGATAAGTAATTATTTTTCTCTTGTATTTTCTGTTTTTTGGAGACTGTTTGTGACATTTGTATTCTGGCATCTTAGCTACTTCTGGTAAAATATAAAAGATGTTCTTTGCCTGTGGGGATAAGAAATTAATAATCCAAAAGAAACAAGTGTGACTTGAACATGATCATCTTAACTCATTAATATACCACATTTGCAATCCTCAATCGCCCTTCTTTCCTTTATTTATCGCTGTTCATCTCTCATTGTTAATATAGCACTTAATAGCTGATCATTTACACGTGGCATAGCAACATTAAAAAGTTAATCAGGTGTTCCTGATTCATGGCAAAGTCACTGATTTAATTGGAATTATTCCATCAGATTTCAAGTGTTGAATGTTACATTATTTCACAAGTACCTCTAAAAGTAAAAATTTTTGAGTTAAGTTTTATCTCATTGACCATTGTTGCTCATGGTACATTCTGCCCTTCCATTTCTTTCACCATAAGTAAGGAAAATTTAAAAAAAAAGTTAGATATGATAGTTGCAAATAATTAAGGAACATTTTATATTTTTCATGTTTTTAAATAGAATCATTTAAAGTTTTTTACGACAAGTTGATTTGGGGAACATTCATTTTAAGTGCCAAAAGGAAGCTTAGTAATGCATTTATCTGAAACTAACCATCATAATTAGCTTAATGCCCTCAGTAAATAAATGACACTTTTGAGCTGAGGCGCATTTTTGCTAGTATTTTCTAAATATTTGTAAAAAAATGGTTTGAATCATTTGCAAGTTATATAAGCCATTAGTGATTATGGCCCAAGGTATTAACTGAAAGTTATTTGAGTAATTTCCAAGTCTGTTCCACAGTAGACCAAACATTAATCATCTGTTATGTCTGTTATAAACATGGAAGCAATTAAGTGAAAATTGCCAGGTTTACATTGAAGAAATTATCATTGGCAATTATAGTGTTAGAGAATAAGTAGCTATTTATATTTTGCTAAAAATAAAAACCTGACTATATTACAATAGCCTTTTTTGAAAATATAAAACAAAGCAAATTAAGCAATTAAATAAAGGAGATTTACAGCCATAGTCATGGGACTGGAAAGAAAACATTTGCATTACCAAAGTAAATAAAGCAGAGTCTCCTTTTTAAATAGAAAAATAAAATACACATGAGAGTGATTAATTTTGGAATTAGTGTGTTTGGGGAAGGCAATTATTTTATAGTGTTCCAGGTTTTCTGACTCTGAATGAAGGTACCATAGTGGCTAATCTACCACTTAAAATAACCAAATTTGGATTGCAAAATGTTTATGCCAGATGGTTGAAGATTTTAAAATCACTTGAAATAAAATCCATTTATAATATTTATGCATCTTTTAAAGACAGATTTTAATATTTTACTATTCCCTTTTACAACAGAGTGAATGAACTAGAGTTGACAAATTAAAAATATCTAATTTAACCCCTTTGGCTTAGTTATAACTTAAGAGTAAAAGCTATAGCTATATTCAACTATCGAAAATTGAGTAGGAAATTTGTACATACATCCACTGAATTAGAAATAAATAAATAAATTGGCAGCAGGATACAGGTTGGTCCAGAAATGTTTTCCCAATCAGTGTGGAAGAGAAACTATCTGAATGGTGCCATCTACGACAGTTAAAATTCTCACACCACTTTTGAGGTGTTGATTGATCTGTATCCAGAAAACTGAGCCAAGTGTTTCACACACATTATTTTTTTGTGACTTTTAACTTCAGAAATGCATTGGGAAGAATGAGAAAATTCATCCTCTGAATTGTTCTACACAAAACTGTAAAAGGTATTTCTTGCTTTAAGAGCTCATAAAAAGTTTATTGTAGAAGAAAGAGAAACATTTTCTAAGGATTTGAAGGGAAAGTCTTCATTAAATAGTTGCTTCATGCAAACAAATAAATGTAAAAATATATCTAGTCTTTAAGAGGCAAGTGGTTTCTTGCTAATATCATAGCAGGCTAGAAATTCCTAAACCTTCTTCCCACTCACTTTGTAAAAACCTGTGAAGATGATTTGTGGGGAAAATGCACCAAATGTAAGCTATGGACTATAGACAGCAGTGATATTATGATGATGTTCTTTCATCATTTATAACAAATGTGTCAGAACAATGTAAGGCATTGGTAGTGGGGCAGTGCACAAGGATCCTTTATGGTATGCATGATTGTTTTGTTAACTCACAACTTCTCAAAAAATAAGAACATATGTATTTAAAAACCATGAAAACATTTGAAAAGAGTAAAGTAAACAAAGTCATCAGATTCTAAAAACAGTTAAAGAGATGCAAGCCTTTGGCAGAATTTTTTTTTTCTTTAGTACTGTACCAATAGAGCATGGCTGGAGTTAGAAATACAGCTTATTCTGTATTATGAAATAGATCAGCAGGTTTGGCAAGAGTAGCTAAGTGATGAGTTTATTCACTCTATTATGCCCTGAGACTTGTAATTCAAGGACTGAAACATCTAGAAAAACTGTTGGACCCCCATATTCAGTAGGAAAATTCTGTCTCCTTACCTTTTTCATCCATTCACTTTTTTTTCACTGATTCAATCATCTTTTTGTTCACTAAATATCTATTGAATACCTATTATGTTCAAGGCATGGTGAAAAACATTGGAAATATAGCAATAAACAATAGATTATACCTATCTGCCTTCATCGAGCTTAATAAATGGTTGGGCAATACATTAAAAGAGTAAGTAAAGAATGATAAATATTGTAAATTATGAAAATACCGGGTCCCATGAGAGCATGTTATACAACCCATCAACTTATTTCTTTCATTACATACTTAAAAAAATCTCCTAGGATCTGTCATAAGCCATAAATAGTTTGTATTTTAGAGATGGAGGTGAGAGAAGAAATGGGAAAAAACTCAGAAAAAGTGTATCAGGTACTGACTGGTATAACAATTATTACAAGGGATTTTAAAGGAAATAAAATTAGGATCTGCAGTGGGGGTTCTTGCAGACACTGAAAATTCACATTTTATATTAGGTAACCTTATATTTCTGTATGTATGTTATATTTTTAAAGGATTTACTTAAAAAACAATAAACTCTTGTGGGGCAGAATTAGCATTGGAGAACATAAATCTAGTGATAAAGAATACAATTTGAGAATATAGCAAAATTGTATAAAGTGAGGAAAATGATCAGAAGACAAAAAAGTGTGTATAGGCAAGATAAGAGGCTCCAACATATGGAAGTTTTTCATTCCTGAAACCAGAAAAAAATGGGCACAGAAACAATAATCAAATCTAGAAGAGAAATTGCCCTCAGCTGAAAAACAATACATTTACTTTTGGCTCATATTTCAAAAATATCAATGACCAATATCTAAAACCACAACAATAACAACAAATCTTGGCAGGGAAAATAAGGAAACAACTATCAAAATAACAGCAAAAACAACAAAAGCAGAAAACAAAGGCAGAAGATCAAGAATAATATCAAGGTTGTTACTCAAGGAACTTATAGCCCGTTTTATCTCAAAAATTATTCTCAGGTTTTTCAATTTTGAAAAAATATGTTACACAGATATTTTTTAAATTCACTCAGAGATGCCCATAAATTCTTGAGAAATTAAAATAAAATATTAATATTGGGAAAGTTGTGCTAAAAACAGGGAGTCAACAAGCAAATAAGCTAATTAAATAATGTAAAAACAGGTAAATAAATGCACTACAGTTAATACTGGGATGATTTTTCCTGCTAATTATTTGTTTTATAGCCAAAAAATTTTCATAAGAAATATAGAGGATTAAGTATTCTTTTAAATGGGAAAATGTGAGAGGACTTACGTCTCCCTTTGTGTTGTCCATGGTTTTTTGGCCACAGTAGATTTCCTCCTCTGATTAATGTTTACTACTCAAAATCAGCAGAGTAGTCTCTTGTGGAATGTGGCTTTCCTGCAACTAAAATTACTATCATATCAATAATTTATATTTTCATATTGTGATCTTCAAAGTTCTGTTCTTAACCTTTTGCATACTTTTAAAAATTTTTAAACACTTTTAAACTGTTTTAACTTATACACTGATTATTCCCAACCCATCGTGGCTAGCTTAGACCTGTAAAACCTAGAGTAGTCAACATTTTCATTGAAAGTCTCAAAAGTATCTTATCCTTGGTAGATACCAAATAGAACCTAAAGCCAACCCAGCCCCCAAATCTGTTTTTCCTCCAATATTCACTACCTGAGTAAGTATAACCACCACCCATCAAAGAGAGTAAACTGGCAATCATACTAGACACCATTTTCTCGGTTACCAATCTAACAAATCATATTAAATTTGTGATCAAATCAATATCTTCTAAATGTTCTCCTAAAATACCCTATATTCTTTATCCCCCTGGAATTGCCAAGAATCTCTGTTTATCTTCACTCCAGGTGTGCAAACGTCTACTTTTAATCTGTCTTCCAGATTATCTCTTTCCTTAAAGTATTCACCCAAACTCCATAACAATTTAGACATGTCCCTTCAATATTTTCTCGTTTGCCTTTATATGCATTTCCGGTCAGCTGGCAAGGCTGACCCTCTGCTCCAGACTTACCAAACTGCTTTTGCCCTGTCACCATGTGTTTTCTCATTTACATGTCCTGCACTTGTTCATTCCTGAAATGTCCTCTTCATCCTTTCCTGTTATTCATCAATGCATCCTTCAGAGCTGTGTAAGCATTCTCTATAAAGTTCTGTTTGATATCTCATAAGCTGAGTAAGTTTCTCACTCCTTTCTTTTACATGCTTTTTTAAACCATCATACTTCTTCAATTACATGTTCTTCTGCTACATTTGATTATATGTGAATTTATTTTTGTTTAATGTTTGACAACCAAAATGACTTCTGTATACATACAGGCAATCAAGTGGGAATAACTTTTAATATATTTAACATCAGGTGTTGGGATTAGAAATTAAAACAGGCAAAGAGATAGTTTCAATTAAAGCCTTGAGGGAAATAAAGATTGCTGTGGATAAACTAGCCTTCCACTTAGACTTATATTGTGAAAAATATTAGGAAACAAAAAGACCTAAAGTTGTTTAGCATGTACTTATCATGTACAAAGTAAAGTTCTACTCAAATACATTCTTAATATTCTTTCCTTTTCCACATGTACAATTTCTGCATAATATTTTTTTACAATAAAGCAGGGTAGGAAATATGTTGCTTTCAACCTCTTACCACACACATATCTCTCTTGTTGAGATGACACAAGAAGAGCAAAATTTTCAGTGAAGTTGAACTTCAATTTTATTCTAAGTCAATTTCAAAACAATTAAAATTGGCTTTTATTGTATTAAGCTGTAAATCTTTACACATATTTTTACCATTTTTCATTGAAATGGCTTTATGAAGAAAACTGTTTTCCCTTTTTAAATATGTTTTTGAAATTGTATCTATCTGAAATCTGTTAGTGTTATATGTAGAATTAAGTTTGCTTGCTTGTTTGTTTTGTAATTTTTAAAACTCTATTATTAATATCTCAGTAGAAAATTGTCACCATAATTTAAATATAATTGTACTCCTTGGTCTCTAAGTGTTCAAACTGAGGATATGTTGTCAAAGATACAGGGAATTAATCTCATTTCATCCATTTTATTTTATATTAGCTACTCTAAAATTTTTCACAGTGCTTAATTAAAAAAATAAATATAAAAAAACAATGACCTGAGATAAACATTTGGTCTCCCAAACATATTCATTTCCTAATCCTTGAAATCCATGAATATGTTACCATAATGGCAAAAGGGACATTGCAGATGTGAATAAGGGTCTTGGAAGAGGGCCATTTTCCTGAATTATATGAATTATCTGCATGAGTCCAATGTAGTTACAGGGGACCTTATAATGCAAAGAGGGAGGCAGGAGAGTCCATCAGAGAAGAAGATATGATGACAGAAACAGTGGTCAGAGAAAGTGAGATTTGAAGATGCTATGCTGCTGGCTTTGCAGATAAAAGAGACCACAGCTAGGGAAAGAAGGGGGCCTCTAGAAGCTGGAAAAGGTAAGGAAACTTTCTCCCCTAGAGCCTCCTGTAGGAACACAGCCCTATCAATACCACAGTATTAGGACTTCTGACCTTGAGAAATGTATGATAATAAATTTGTGTTGTTTTAAGCCACTAAGTTTGTGGTTATTTGTTACATCAGGAATAGGCAACTGATACATGTCCAAAGCTGGAAATATTTTGGATTATGGAAATGTATCATTTTGTAATATACCAGGGAGAGAACAAATATATATTGGATACTTCAATGATCAGTAACCCAGACTATATACTTTGTATCCCTTATCTAATTTTAATCTTTAAAAATGTTTTATAAGATAGATAATAACTGCAGTTTTACAGCTAAAAATTTGGTAGCTTGAACCACAAAATAATTCACACAGAGGATTATTCAAGACGAATAGCTTTTGTCTTAAAATCTATTGTCTTGTATTTCCACTGCATGCTCAAGTAAAATTTTATATCAAAATTATTTCTGAATCTGAAAACATCTGAAAAAGTCATCATTCCTGGCTTGAGCATTTTCATTATAAAGACTGTTTTTTATTGACATGACTGGACTTTAGGAATTTTTCAATTCATAGTTATAAAGAATGCGAATACTCTCTGTATTGAAAAAATGATTATATAGAATGGAGATGAAATAAAAAAAAAATAAAGGTATCAACTAGAATTTCCTGCTGTGGGCTGTTTGTTATTATATGGCATAATTTAATGTTGAAATATTTATTTTCCAATATAATTACTTTGCAAGCTTATGTAACCCTCCCCCCAAAAAGTGAACATCATGAATTTTATTTGCTATCACATCTCAGATATGTAAAAATTGGGATAGATTCTAAAGTAATCTACATATTTGGCAGTCTTTCTCTACTAATTGATTTCCTAGCTTTATAAATAAATAAAGTTTGGGTGTTTTAAAAGCTATCATATTTTATCAAAACATTTTTTAAAATAGTGATCTACAAATGGCATTGTCAAGGAACCATCCAAGAGTTTCAAGTTTTCCATTGGTTTGAGTCTTCTGCTGCAGCTAAATGCCTCTCTCCTGAATCAATATTGATTTCCCAAAGTTCCAACAATTAAAGTCTGGGCAAAGCACAGTACAAGCATACTTCAGTAACACCACAGAGTACAAGTATAAAACTGAAGCTATTTGGGGAACTTACGAGTAAGAGATGCAGCAGGAGTCACATCATTCCATATAGATGCGGCTGAAGGCCTGGCCAGACTGGACTGCACAAGGACAGTGTTCCTGACACCTGCTTAAAGATTTCTTTATTCATAGGGGTATGTTTAGCAGGAAAAACCTAAGCTCCCTGTTAGAAAGGGGGAGCCTCTGGAACTCAGTGGCTTGAGTCACTCAGATCTTTCATTAAGCAACTCTGCAGAGTCAGTTTTTGTTAAGCTGCTGAAAAGGGAGAGGAAATAAATGTGGACCAGAGAGATTTCATCCATGTCCAAGAGAACCTGGGACACTTGAGGCAATTCTCACTCTTGTCACCCACATGATGTAAGTCCAATCCTATACCTGTATTAGTGGTTCTCAAACTTTTGTGTGCATAATAATCATCTGAAGGCCTTGTTAAAACTAAGAGTTCTGGGCCCACCCCAAGAATTTTTGAGGTGTGGCCTGGAGCCCCAGAATTTGCATTTCTAACACCTGATGCTTATGGCTCACTTTAAGAGTCCTTTTCATTGAGAACCACTAGAATTTACTATAACCTATGTTTGCATCTTCCCTTTTTATACACACTGCCCAGTTGCTATGGAAGTCCCCCTTCCTATTCTTCATCTAACTCTTACTCATCTTTTCACAATTCACCTCTTTCAAGAAATCATCCTTGACCCCTTAACTTTCTCCATCCTGTATTAGTTGGCCCTTTCAAATGTTCTCCTTCTATCCTATATCTGCATCTTGTTTTTAAGCAGTTTTTGTTTTCCCTTTTCAGATTAGCATCTTTAGAACAGAGTCCATTCTTTTTTTAAATTTTCACTCTCATAACTAGTGTGATAGTATGTTGAGTTTTACTTTGTAGTATATGTTGTATAATTTTCAAATATTTGGTAGTTGTATTATTTTGATGAGTCACCTTTATCATTACGTTTGTAGCAACAGGTTTGGTGGTTTGGTGTTGCATGAATTTGACCCATATTGCAAAGATGTCATGAGTCTTTTATTTATGGTGTGCCTTGCTACATGACAGAGGAGTCCATGATCACTGGCAGCCAGTCTTTTGTCAGAAAACATCACCTGATGATGGCTTGATTAGGACATTTTCACAGCTTCAGAACTTTAAGCTTGCAAAGAAATAAATTCTCATTGTAAAAGCCAAACCACTTCTGGTAGATTGCATTTTGACAGCCTAGCTAACTAAAACAACTGTTTTATCTTCTTAAATGCTTCCTCATTTGCTTCATGGTGTATGTGACTTCCAAGTCATTTTATCCAATGTAGTCAAGTCTGAGAAAGAACTAAAGTTAACTTGGGTATGTACATATTGGCTCAGTCACGTCTGGATCCCAGTCTTACCACCCACTAATAAGCTGTTCCTTGTTGAGAAGTCAAAACGTAAAGTGTAAAACATGTTCTAACAGCAAATCTGAAATAAACAGAATCCTTTTAAAAAGGCAAATTTGTAAGAGCACAGAAAGCATTTTGTATATGATTTTAATACAATAAATATTTTCCTGGTGAAACCTTATGTGGTTGAACAAATACATAGGAGACAACAGAGGAAAACTGTGAAGAGAGCTATGTACACATCTTGGAGCTCTGATTTAATCAGAGATTACTTGAGCTTTGGCTTCTGAGATTTTTAATCAAAATGTTAATTTTTGATACTAAGAATATAATATATGGGAAATATATTTTAGCATAATTTTTATCTAACAAGATCATGGAGTAAAACTTTCAAGTTAATCAATTAATCATTATATATATAGTGCATAACTTGAAGGATGTGAATTATAATTACAATACTAAAAATAAAAAAGTATCTTGCAAATAAATGCTTTCTCTGAGGATTCAAATTTTACTTTAGAATATACAGTGTTTTAGGGAGCTTCTTTTTTCCTCCTATACAAGAGTTAAAATACCAAAGAGTAAATATTTCTTCTAGAAGGATTATATTTTTCTCTAGTTAAGAAAATATTGGTAAAAGTGTGCTTCTCTTATTTTTTAAATATTATAAAGAATTTTTTAATTTTAATCAGTGCCACAAAGATTTATTTTTTAACAGTTTTGAAATCTAGTTCATGTCATATAGACTTGTGTGAACAATGCAAATCTGAAAACTGGATAATTCAAATAATAAGGGTGACAATTTAAATTTCAATCTATTTTTAAGATATTAACACACTATTTTGTATCACCAGTTGTATAGTTTTATATACCTGATATTTTTTCTCTATTTCTAGTTACATGAGCAACACGTTGATGTAATAGCAAACTTCTATTGATGAGGAGTGATTGCAAACTTTCTAAACAAGTTTGGCATTTTCATTTCTGCTGGTGACATTATGCAAATTGATTTTTTTAATTGACTTGAGGAAAAATTCAATTCTTTTTCTTGTCTTTTGTGAAATTATTAAAACTGAAATAGACAAAATATTTAAAGCAAGAATAAGAATACAGAACAGAACAAATTTGAAGTAAATCCCAAAGGACTATCTGAATATATTTAATCTCCATTGGGTCACATACAAAACAAATTTAATAACAAACTAAAAACTCCAAATAAGCAAAGAAACAAACAACAAACCATAGAGGCATTATTTAATTTCTTCTAGCACTCTTAAGGAGAAAGGAAGAGAAAAAGGAAATTAGCTCTTCAAGTTCACTGCTCTTTCCTGGAGGCTCCCTGGGATATGTTGGCTATCAGAATAAAATTAGCCTCTGCTTAGAAAATGGTTCAAAATCGTCTGGCTGTAGCCTTTCCAAGGTTCTTTCACATGAGACTGAATTGCAGATATCAAAGGTCACTGGGGTAACTGACAATAATAGTACTATGGTAATATTGATAATGAGGCATATAATGTACTTGACTTCATTTTGGAGATCCTCAATGACCAAAAGAATTGTAAATGAAGTGGAAATTTAGAAATTAGTCAGAGGTAAAGACAAAAGACTATTTTAAAAGGTAAAATTTCAGGTTGGTTACAATTTCCAAATCAGATTCTACTGATAAGTGAAATCCCTTAAATGACAAATAATTTAAATAATGAGAAATTCTATGAGATGAGACAGCAAAGCCCCTGTATCCTTAAGAAATGTTCTATTCTCACTTCGGTTCCTGAAAACTACAATGAATCTCCTTCAACCACTAGTCCATTTTCAACAATTCAACAATTCAATATAATAAGTCAAATAAGCTAAGTACCTTTTTTCTTTTCTGAATTGAATTTATTGTTACCATTTTGTTGAATTATTCTTGTGAAGATTAACAGATATAGTTTGCTATTTAGATGTGTAAGTCTATGGTCCACTTCCTGAACTTATTTATACATTATTTGTATATAAAATGATGCAAATTTATATATAAAATAGTAGTGATTAATCTATGTAATTCTTTTTGTTCTTAGAAAAACATCCTTTACAACAAAAGCCTCTCTGATGGAAAGCAACTTTGCCACTAAATACAGTGCTGTTTTCCATTGTTATGAGTAGAGACCTAGTTCTGTATTAACATCTTTGTGATCTTCAACAAGCCTTATTATACTTTTTGAAACTCAGTTTTCTCATTGATAAAATGGTGATAACTGCTATTTTCATAGAGTTGTTCTGAGGAATAAATGAGTTTATTCAGAGCATGCCAAATAATGAGACTGGGGGCTGGGTAGTGGACTTTTAGGGAATCTAGCCAAAGATCATGAATGAAATGTATAATTTCACAACATTTAGCCCTTCCCATTATTTACAGATCAGGAAACTAAAGATCAGAGGTGTAATGATTTATCACAGTTATAACTTTGTTATAAACTAGGGCAATATTAGAATCCAGTATTCCTAATTTCTAAGCCAGTGTTTAGGATGCTTTTCTTTAATCATTCTACTAAATGAATGGCTTTGACTGTGATAGTGATTAAAATAATGAATTACCTTATGTGGCGATTTGAGATTATTTTATGAATCCCAAAAATAGAAAGATTATATTTTTGAACTGATCTATTCCTGTGGGTGTAATATCCATTGATTGCATTAAATTCGCTTGAGGGTCATTTGATTAGACTACTTGATAAGCTCGATTTAGGGCTTCTGTTTGGACTCTGTCAGTGAGGTGTGATCCAGCTGGGGTCTATGCCCTCTGGCTGGGTCTGATATAAACAGAGACACAGAGAGAGACACACAGACTCAGATAAAGGAAGCCGCAGTATTTGATCCTACAATAATGAGAGAAAGGACTCTGGTTTCGCCTACAGCTGAGCTGCAAGGAAAGAAGCCCCCGAGAGTCTCAAAGAGCTAAGGCCAAGGGAGAAATGAGCCACATGCCTGATAGCTTACAGCTGAACTTGGGAAGAAAGCGGAGCCGCTGAGACTGAGAAAGGAAGCCTGGTAAAAGACAAGCCCCATGCTAGGTTTGCCTTCAGCTGTAGAAAGGCAGAGACCTCGGCAGAGATCAATGGCCAGCCTGCTTCAACAAATGGCAGATGACTTTGGTGAGAAAGTATCTCTTATGGAGCCTTGAGTTAGACTTTTCATGGCCTTGGAACTGTAAGCTTTTACTCCAAATAAATCTCCTTTATAAAAGCCAACACATTTCTGGTACTTTGCTTCAGCTGCCCTTTGGAAACTAAAACACCCTACCATGTGTTTCAGCAAGACATTTTAGATCCTACGTCTAAATTCTCAGCTACTTTACTGAGTTACATACAGAGTCCAGTACTTTTAGTATTTTGTATTTCATTTTTCAATATCCTAAAAATTAGCAAAGTTTGAAACTAGTTTCAAGAAATCCATATGATTACTTTCAGATCAATGTTTTATCATCAATCCATTCTTCAGAAAAAAAAGTCAGTTAAGTAAACATATATATTTTCCCTGCATGCTGGATAATATTGCAATAATTTGTAATACAGAGAATATTGAAAGAAAATATGTAGATTAATCAGTTTAAATATCTTGGAAATGTTCAGTACACACATACACTTATCATGTTTTAATTGAACAAACTTAAGTGGCACTTTTAGGAAAAAGCCTATTTGAATGTGGATGCCTGGGGTAAGCACTGAAGCTCTGTAGGTTTTTTGTGTTTTTTTAAAGATTTATTTATTTATTTATTCCAGCCCCCCACCCCTCTTCTTTTGGGCTCACTGTCTGCTCTCTGTGTGTTCTTCTCTGCTTGTCTTCTCTTTAGGTGGCACCGGGAACCAATCCTGGGACCTTCTGGAGTGGGAGAGAGGCTCTCAATCTCTTGTGTCACTTCAGCTCCCTGATCTGCTGTGTCTCTTATTGTCTCTCTTCTGTGTCTCTTTTTGTTGCGTAATCTTGCTGCACCAGCTTTCCACGCAGGCCAGCACTCCTGCACGTGCCAGCTCTCTACTCTGTCCAGCTCTCCACACGGGCCAGCTCGCCTTTCACCAAAAGGCCCTGGGAATCGAACCCTGGACCTGCTATATGGTAGACAGGAGCCCAATCGCTTGACCACATCTGTTTCCCTGTAGGTTTTTCTCTCATCATTCTTTCTTGCTCTTTCCAAACTGGAAAAAGAACAATAGGTAAATTTGGGCAGACATTTTGCATCCCAAGCATGGAATATATGGAGCTATCTCTACTTTTAATTTCACAAAGAAAACTGAGTCGCAGAATGCTATATCACCTGGTAGGTTTCAAATATATACCTTTGTTATGTAATGTTTACTTACTTATGTATAGTAATTGTGATATATAAAAATTTTAAAAATTCTCCAATTCTTTAAAGTGAATTTACTTATAATACCTGATAATTTCTTCATCCGTATAGTTAATAGTCAAACATTAATTAACTCATTTAAAGAACAATGGATTTCACATATTATCTTATGGGGTATTCAATTATTAATATTTAAGTACTTCTTAAGTAATTGTTGCATTTTAAAAAAATATGCATTATCTTACAATAACTGATAAATACAAGTAAATGGAAATAATTATTTCACTTACAAATTAATAATTATTAATACACTCTTAATCTTTTTGAGGTGAGGTTTTGTTTCTTTTTAATGTTTATAATAACATTCTCACAAGCTTGTCAAGCAAAATAGCTAGACTAATTACAATTATATATAATCTCAAAGGCCATCATCAATATAAACTATTATATTCACTTAGTTAATGAGACACAGTTATTATGGTTAGCAACTCAAAATGAAGAGGGAATAATTAATTATAGTCTCAATTTAAGTTTGGTGCTCTGAAGCCTTGCTAGAATATCATTTGCCCTAGTTATTGAACTTTTCAGTAATTTGTTAGAACACTCCATCTCCTATGATGTAGTCTTGTGGCCTGAACTTGGATATAATTCCTTTTGAACAGCACCTCTTTAGTGTAGTTGAAATAAGCTCCATTTTGCAGATTAATCAGTGTTGAGAAAACAATGTTTATTAATCCACACATAAGTTATAAAAATCAGCCTTAATTTTTATCTCAACCTGCTCAAAGTAGAAAACAGCCTACACAATCAAAGGGGAATTATCTAATTGATTATTTTCATTAATTATGTTAAAATATAAGATAAATTATTATATGATTATTTAAAAATTCATATTTTGGTGTTCTAATTAGTTATGTGAAACTGCATCAATCACATACATATACTGCATATATTTCCATAAGGGATGATGTTTAAAAGGCTGTCAAAAATGAAACACCAGAAAACACTCAATAGCCTTGAGAACATACTTCTGAATTAAGGAATAAATCTTTTTCAATTGCCCTAAAACATTAAACTCTTCACACATGAAGTGGTCTCCTCTAATTATGTTTTCATTAGCTCTAAATTTTTACAATTATCCAATATAGGGTCAAAGGGAGGATATGAGAAAATCGGCTGAGAACACAATCAGTAAACACAATAGGAAAGTTGAATAGGGTCGTTTCAGAACTTAGATATGGAAATGATATTCTCCATCATAGCAATGGAAGGAGAAAGATGTATACAATATCAAGCTTTAATAAATATATCTATCTCGTTACTCATTTCAATTACTCAAAGGTATTAATACAAATCTCCAAAGGAAAACCGTGGTCTATTTCCGTGTTGAGTCACCAGGGGGCAGTAGGTATCACTGAAAGGATTAAAATTGAGCAAACTTTCCAACAAGTTTCCTCACAAACTCTTTGAAGAACTAATCTGTAACCAGCAAATCACATTGCTCTTTCTTTGCCTGTGTTTTTATACACCTGGCTTGGAAATAAGTTGATGTAAATAGCAAACTATTATTTTTTAATTTCTCCCAGAGAATACTTCTTGAGTATATTTAGTTTTAATGGGAAAAATTTAGTCTCTGTAAATAAATATCCCTTACTGGGACATTAAGAATAGCATATTTTAATTTTGCTTTGAATTTGAGATGAAAACAAATGTAGGTATATGCTATAGACTGCAGTAAAGACACGGTTTTCTAAAAATTAATGACTGAAATATTAAACATACTGTGATGTCTTCTAGTTTAAAAAATGCTTCAGTGAGGATTTTTGCTTTATTTTAGTTTTAAAAGTCTATTTAAAATAAAGCTCCATGAAAATCTCCTTACCAAGGTGGTTACTATGAAATAATGTTAGTCGATAATATGATAGAGTTGCACAATAATAATTTGCAATCTGTCATGTGTGAAATCTTGCACTCAGGCAGATATAACCAGTCTGCTTAAGTGTTCGCTATAGCATTACACTGGATTTATAGCACAGATTGTATAACAGTGTTTAATAAAAAGTGTTTTGATAAACACTATTTCTTCTATGATTAGAAATTTGATTATCATAAATTATCATTCTGCCAAGTGTTTTAAAGATTTTTATATAAATTTAACTGGAACTTTACACATTAATTAAAATGCTCAACCACAATTACAGAGAATCCATAGGGAAGAACAAACAAATTTTGCTTCACCTCTTGGTTGTTGTGTTTTTTTTTTTTTAACAAGCTTTGGAAGATTAGAATAAATGTCATGTTCAAGTCCATCCACTATCCTATTGCCTTTTATTCTGTAATAAATATGGAAAAGATAATGAGGGTGAGTTGACAAATGAGATAGTCCCTGACACCGAATAACATTACATGATTCTTATCTCCCAATGCAATGAGAACATTGAAATTGCTTGCAGAATGAGATCTTTCCCTTAAATGATATGATTTTTGAAAATAAAAAATAAATGAATAAAGCTTTCATGCCTTATGACCATCTCACAACTTGGACACATAAGAGATTGTATGCTATCATCAAAATTTATTAATTAATCCTGTTGGTACAAATTTCCCTAGATTTATTCAGTAATGAAAAATTATCTTCATGTCTGTGATGAACAAACACTGCTGTGTATGTACACATGTGAGTGTGTAAATTTTATCGATGTGAATTATATTTGGGACTTAATTGCAGCTGAATGTGAAGAGCAATATGTGGGCAATTAATTTGACAAGGCTGTGTAAGATAAAGTAGAATATTTATGGAATGGGAAAGAGCTCTTGGTTATTTGACATCGGTTTGGATGGACAACATGAAAAGAGGCTGTGTGCCTGTTTGTATGGCAAAGATAAGCTAGCTGGCTAGATGTTACCCTGCGATACTATTACACTATATATTCCCAGAAGAACTGAGAGCAGAGACACAAACAGACATCTGTACACCGATGTTCATAGCAGCTATTCACGATTGTCAAAAGTTGGAAACAACCCAGGTATCCATCAACTGATGAATAGATAAACACATTGTGGTGTATACACATCATGGAATATTATGAAACGGTAAGAAGAAATGAAGTCGTGAAACATATGACAATGTGGATGAACTTGGAGGACGTTATGTTGAGTGAAGCAAGCCAGACACAAAAGGATAAATACCGTATGATTGCACTATTATGAACTTAATATATTTTATAAACTCATGGAGTTAATAATTAGAATATAGGTCACCAGAAAATAGAAGGAGGGTAGAGGATGGAAAGCTGAGGGTTAATCTGTGAAGAACTGGTAAAAAGGTTGTAAATCTTCAGAAATGAATAAAATGGTGAAAGCATGTCATGGTGCTTGTAACTAGCAGAGCTATTACATGGTATAACCCTGGTTGAAAGGGACAGTCTAAGGTAATGTATATTACTAGAAAGAAAGCTAAAAACTGTAAGATGGAACTATATAAGATAGTAAAACCTCATGTAAAACACGAATATGGGTGATATTTCATATATAAGACTGTTTTTACAAAATAGAAATACAAATATACTAGAGAGAAGGAAACAGAAAGCAGCTATATATAGCAGGGGAAGCATAGAAAGACTGAGAGGTGATGAGTTTTGTTTGTTTGTATTTTGTTTATTATTATTATTTTTATTGGAATAATAGAAGCACTCTAAGAATGAAGTGATGAATGAATGCACAAATATGTTATTACAGAGAATACCATTGATTATACACTTTGGATGGATTTTTGCTTTATTAATTTGTATTAATACAATCGATTTGCTAAAAAAAAAAGATAGCAGGCAAGGATGCTAATATTAGAAGACCCAATCTAAAATGTATATGGAAAGGTAAGTTATAAGTCAAATCAAATATTGATCAGTAGCTCATGTTTCTGAGTGAAAAATCTCTTTATCAATCCAGAATTTTGTGAAGGTATCACATTTCTTAAGGGGATACATCAAACATTCACTGCAGACAACAGAGTCATTTAGGTGGTAATAATAATAATAATAATAATAGCTAAAATTTTTTAAAGTATTATTTATATGCCAGGAAGTTTTCAAAGTACTTTTCATCTATTATCATATTTTAATCCTCATGGCAAATTTATGAGACTGATATTATAAATTTGAATATGGAGGCAGAAACTGATTGACTTGCTCAAATATCCAAAACAAGCAAGTTGTGGAGCTAGGATTTGAAACTAAGAACCTGAATCAAGTGGACTCCATAATAATAGGTATAAAGTAGGGGTTCTTAACCTCTTCTGTTTCATGGACCCCTTTACCAGTCAGGTGAAAACCACAGATCCTTTACTAAGTCCACACTATACTGTGCATTTAATAAATATATCACACCTGCACCAACACATTCCCACAAGAATACTGTGTTTTTTAATTTCAATTCAGGCTCACAGATCCCTTGTTAGGAACCCCTGGTATAAAGTAACTTATTGAGAATATTGAAATTGTTGCAAATTCAGTTCTGATTCTCTATTGCTAATTAACATTTTGACTATAAGATATTGATGTCATTATTAAGGGACAAAAATCTAAGTCATTTAAAAGTAAAATTGTATGTTTCTATTAATCACCATACACACACACACTCCACAGGGCCCTTCTAACCAAGGTTGGGGATTTTCAATATGTCAAGTTTGGTGACGTTGAATGAAATGACTGATGAGATTATATTTCAACAAACAACAAAATGTAGAGGACCAATAAAGTGTGAAGAGAGTTTTGTTGTATTCAGCTGTTTATGTGAGGAAAATGATAAAAATATTTTAAGTAAAAAAAACGTATAAGGTAGAAATAAAAAAAAATTCTATCCCACAAGCATTCTGTTTTCTCTAAGGTGTTAAAATATATTATACTCATAAATCTTTCTCTGAATCTCTTCACTTTCTAAATTATATTGCTTCTACTTACACATTTACCATTTATCCTATAACACTCTCAGGTGCTTGAGGTCAAAATCCTTATTCACATCATCTATTGGTCAGCAACTGATAACAAAGGTGGGCACTGTATATTGAAAAGTTAATATGTACCAGAAAGTGTACTAATTATTTTATGTTCATTACTTCATTTAATTTTCACAAAAACATGAGATTCTGATAAATTAAATTAGTAGCTCAAGTTCATGTGCTACAAAATAGTGAGGTTGGAGATTTAGAATCAATTCTACTAACTCCAGAACTTAACCACTATGTAGAAGAATGGGGAGAGGGATGTGGGATGAAGAAATGAATGAATGAATAAATACATTACAGGGTTCTCAATTTCACCTCATTTTATATGAGGACTATTTTTCCTGTACGTGCTATAAAAAATTTTTTTTATAAAAATTGCTGTCATAAATTTTTTCATTATATTTTGAACTCTTTCTCACCTAGTTTTGTTTATTTCCAGTATAAAAACACAGTGATTGTTTTGAAGTTTATATGTCATTGTTTATGGTTCAAGAAATTTACTGAGATTTGGGTAGACTGCCAAAAGATTTTACTCTCATAAACAATATGATTTGAGAAAAGTCATTTTTCCCCTGATACTATGTCATTTTCTTCTAATTTGATGTGTGTGCTGTGGTTTTGGTCTATGGATTAATGGTTAAAAAGTCAAGTTAGTGAACTGTTGAGCAACTTTAATCATTGTTTTACTTTTTCTAGAGGTAGGGAAAAAACACTGGCAGAAACTTGCTATAATTTCTATTGCTTGATGCTACTATGGTGTTTTGAATCAGAGTTGGGATGAGTATTACTTCCATAAATAGAAGAAAATGTCAATATTAATGAAATATGTGATTTAAGCACAACCTTAAATAAGAAGCTCTGACAAAATAAGATTTCTAATTTTTTAAATTATTATACCTATAAGCAAAGAGAGGTGAGAACAACTTAGGTTAAAGACAGATTGTTTACATTCATTTATTTAAAATATATCTTTAATCTATGTTTCTAAATTATCAAACAAATTAAAATCAGATTTAAAAACATTATCAAGATTTTAGCTTAATGACCATGTTATGTTATTGGATTTATAAAAGGAAAACATCCTTTCTACAAATTCTAAGCACTGGGTATATTATTGATTATTGAGATAGGTTATACTTATAATTACATATGTATAAAATGGGTTAGAATGTGGGTATTTCAATCAAACTGAAATAATGATAAAGATGTTGTTCCTTTTATTTTTTGTTTGTTTATTTCATATTTCATCTCTTTTAGTATGCAATAGGCACCATGAACATATTAACAGAATAAATTTAGAAGCACCATTTTGTTTTAGCAGGGATATAGGTTATCAAAGCATATCAATTCAGGTTTCTTTTTTTAAGGTTATTAAACTAATGTTACTTTAGGAAGTCATCATAACATTGGCCTTTCCAAGCAATTTATATGTAAAGGAAATATTTTGAGTTTCCTGAAATAAAAACTGTTGAGCAAACAGTGCATCATAAAATCAAATACATACTTGAGATATGAATAATTTATAGCAAATATTTATATTGTATTTACTATATTATATAGGCCAGGTACAGAATTAAGTGATATTTTTATATTTTAACTCAATTCATGAAAGTGTCATAATTATTCCCATCTATTAGGTGTGAGAACAGAAGCAGAGGAGAGATAAAATAAAACACCAGAGAGGGAACTAGGATTTAAACCAGGCAGAGTTTGGGTCTGTAAGTACTGTGTTAGAACACTTCCTCTTCTTTGGCATCATTGCTAGTATTAACCAATCCTTTTTATGTCCAGGATCATATTAACTTGTATTATTATCATTTGGGGTAGAATAGCCATATCTAACATTTGATCTTTATTTTTAACCACTCCTCCACAATTCTCTTTTTATCTAGATTACGTGATTTTTAATAAATCTCAGTGAAATGCAAAGTCATCTCAATTGGACCAGTCACATTGTTAACAGAGCACTGGTTAGAATCCATAGTTTTTGCATGATCATACTTTTTAAGTGTTTTAACCATGGGATCTCACAAAGACTGTAACTGAGATAATATATAACAAGAGTTTTGATTCAAAATTGTCATTGAAACTGATGCTCAGATGAAATTGCTAAAGTCCCACAAATAGCAATTTTCAATATTTTTGAGCACATAGGAAATATTACAATATCTCACACCCAAATGCAGATGATAGGAAAACATATCTTTTTCTAACAATGTTATGCCAACATTCAGTTAGGTGAATTCATTGTTCTCAGTAATACTGATTTTTGAATAATCCTTTAAAAAAATGAATGAATGGAATAAAATATAAAAATAAGTGACTGATCAATAAGAAATTCTAATTATAAGGAAACAATGAATATGAAAATCAGTTCTGAAACTTGTTTTTAAACATCCCCTTCCCCAACATGTACCACTACTCACCTCTTTCAATGGGAAGTAAATTACAAAGTCATATAACATTGCCTAAAATTAAACATGAATAAAACATTTTGAAGAATGGGCTATAGATACAAATCTGCGGATGATGGGGAAAGATTGGGATTGGGTTTGATGAACAAAAAGAACTTTAATTCTCTATAAGGTGAATAATTAATTTTAAAGATAAAGCTTAATTAATGGCTTATAGAAAATTTAGTATATATTATAGATGTATGCAAATGGAAGTAGTTTTAGAGTCCATTTGATTCTCCCCATTGCATTGCTCTAGCCTTGTCCAACTGTTGGATTTTCCATATTTTTATCAGATAGCATGCCACACCTGCATAAACCAGCAGAAAATAGCTCATTTCTTTACGATGTGACTGACTGTAGTTATTCTTTTTTTGCTTTTAATAAAGTTTTCCCTCTAGCAGTTAAAATACGCATCTGTAAATTTATACTCCTTATCTTAAGTCATTATAAGTAACTCCTTTGTAGCTATAATGATTTATAATTTACAAGTTAATTCAAGTAGTGAACAACAATTTAGCATTTATGGAAACTCTAAGCCTAAAACTATGCCTGGTATTATAAGTGTGGCCAAAATATAAGGTGGTGTCTTTGTTCACATAGCCCTGGAAAACATCACTGAAGACCAGTGAAGAGCTAAACTGTGAGACAGTGATAAGAGCAATAGAATTCAGAGAATAAAGATCTTGCTGTAGACTGAAACTCCTCCATGGAAAGGAGTTTCCTGAATACTCAGGAAAAAGAAGGAAATTGAAAGGATAAGCCCTACTGTGATGGAAAGGAATAGGGACAAAAGGACTGAAATGATTCCTTCACTTAGAAACTCACACATTTCTAGTTCTTGAGGTAACTCATAAGATCAGACCCCAGAAGATGACCTGAGAAAGCCCTGGAGAAATAACTGGGGATTAGTAATAGGAAAGGGAGACAAATATGAAAGGGGAAAAATGCCTGAGAAGTCAAGAGATGAATTCTCTGTGTAGATACAGAAGGTGAAATTTAAGAAAAACATCCATAGGGCTTCAGACCAAGTTTTAAAGTTTTAGTCTATAGAAATAGAAAAGAAGACATTTTTAAAGTCAAAATTGCTGGAATATATGCTCCCCAACGTTACAGAGTTTAGACTCATTTATAATTTCCCTATGCATGGCTCTTCTACCCCTTTTAATTGAACCTATAATTAGCACTATAATCATTAAATATATGCCCCAGAGACTTAAATCTTTGGTCTGTTCATATGCTGGTTGAGCCCTGAATCTCAGCAGAGTTTCAAAACCTACTCTCCAATTCATTGGACTCGCTCAGGACAACTAACAAAAGGGTGATGATGAACAATGCCCATCCCACAAAACAGAGCAACTGCAAACAAGACAAACAAGACAGTTCCATCCATCTCCCCATGGGATCTAAGTCCCCTCTCAATCAGAAACAGAGTGGACATCACCATCCCCAAATCCTCAAGACTGAGGGAGGAATGCATTATGGACTAAAGTAGACTTATTATTATCCTAGCAATGGAAGAACTTTTATCATTGATATAAAGGCAGTGAGTACCAGTAGTCCTAAGGGGAGGGAAAGGGAAGAATAGGTGTAACATGGGAGCATTTTTTGGACACTGGAATTGCCCTGCAGGGCGTTGGAATGATAGGGACAGGCCATTATACATCTTGTCAAAATCTACAGAATTGTGCGGGGAAAACTGTAAACTATAATGTACACTATATTCCATAGTTAGTAGCAATGTTTCAATATGTGTTCATCAATTGTAACAAATGTACCACACTAGGGAAAGATGTTGTTAATGTGGGAAAGTGTGTGTGTGGTATATGGGAATCCCTTATATTTTTGATGTAACATTTATGTAATCTAAAGTTTCTTTAAAAATTAAAAATAAAGTTAAAATTACATTTAAATGAAGAAAATGAATTCCATATAATACAAATTTTCAAAAATATTGGCAATCATGATTTGTGGTTGAATGAAAGCTACTTGAGTGTTACTTGTTTAGTAGTTCATTTAAAATAGTCATGTTCTTCATATGTATAGAGTTGTATAAATTTTTATTGAAAAAATAAAATTTTTAATTTTACTTACTTTTAATTAAAAATTATAAACCATATTCCATATAGTTTAATAACAACTTCAGAAAGCAGGAGCAGTATTAATTATTGTTTTCATCTTATTAATTTTTTGAGAAAAGGGAAATATTAATTCTGAGATGCTAAAACATTTTGGCTATGACAACAAGGCTTGCAAATGTTAGCAAAAATTCAGATGTTCTTTTATCAGTATTCCTCATTGTTCCCTACTTATATGAATGCATTTGTACATTTTTAAAGTATTATAAATAATGTACAGACATATATAGACATGTATATATACACATTTGCATAAATATCAATAATATCAAACTGCTACAAATGTGTATATATACATGTCTCCTTGTGGAGGAAGAGCAGAGCAGCTGCCCGGAGAGAAATGGAAGAGAAGAACCAAAGAAGCCTGAACTTTTAGCAGTCGTCTGTAGCCATCTTGCTCCAACACATGGCAATAGACTTTGGTGAGGGAAGTAACTTGTACTTTATGCCTTGGTAACTGTAAGCTTCTACCTCAAATAAATATCCTTTACAAAAGCCAACAGATTCTAATATTTTGCATCAGCACTCCTTTGGCTGACTAATACAGAATTTGGTACTGGGAGTGGGGTAGTATTTTTGTAATTACCAAAATGCTGGAATGGTTTTATAAATGAGTCAGGGGTATTTTTTGGAGGAATTGTGAGATGCTTGGTAGAAAAGACCTACTGTGCTTTGAAGAGAATTTTAATAAGAATATGAATGCTAAAGAGACTTTTTATGATGCCTTAGAAGTAAATGATAAAACTATTATTGGAAACTGGAGGAAAGGTGATCTGTGTTTTAGAGTTGCAGAGAACTTAGCAAGAGTGACTCCTCATGTTTTATGGAAGGCAGAATTTGAAAATGGTGAGAGTACTATATGAACCAAACCACTGTTAGCTTGGACAAAAAAAGACATTGGTGAGAGAGATGGAAGGGGAAACAGCTTTAAGAGGAAAACCATGGAAGTCGAGATCTGGAATTAAGACATTGCCTTGGGCCAAGAGAGGAACCACACTCATAAATACAGAAAGGGTGAGTTTGCCCCAGCAGTTGAAAAGTGTGGATATTCTCACCCTATGTTCAGGGAGATTTTTGCCACCCCAGGGTACAGAGAGGGTGGAGCACATTCCTCAAGGATTAGGGCAGTTAAGGTCTGCACCCCATAGGTCTGAGAGGAGTAGACCTGTCCCCCATGGATTAGGGAAGGCCAGGTGGTCAACTCATTGCTTTGAGAGGGTTAAGCCTGTATGCCAAAATGTTAGGGAGGATGTTGTCTTCACTTCACTGCACTAGGTGGGGTAATACTCTAACCCAAAGATTGGGTAAGGTGTGGCAATCACCCCAACACTCTTGGAAGGTAAGGTCTAGAGCTTGGATGACATACAGGTGCTTCATGAGGGTGGAATCAGGAAAATGGCTGTTGGGCAAGCCTGTGAAAAGGGTGGGTCCTCATGACGACCCAAGGAGAAGAAAGCATCATCTTAAGAATGACTCTCAGACTCTGAAATTGAATGGAGGGTGCCCTGCAAGTTTACTCCTTGTGGATGCCCTGCAAGTTTTCTCCTTGTGGAGAAAGGGCACAGCTGCTGAGCCCAGAGAGAAACGGAGCCCCATGAATGGCCTGGTAACTTTAAGATTCTACCCTAAATAAATACCCTTTATAAAAGCCAACAGATTTCTGGTATTTTGTAAAAGCATCCCTTTGGCTGACTAATAGAACATCGCATAGAAATTTTCTTATTTTAAAAAATGAATGTGTTAACTTTCTTAACTTTATTTTTTTTATGCTCCCTTAAAGGTTTAGTAGCTTTTAAATGTTCTTTAGGATTGTGAAAATTAGCTTTTCTCAACCTAGTTTTTCTATCTCCTGGTTCCACCAAAAGATATTCTCATTGGTTGATATCAGTTGAGTTTAGAGGTTGTGAGTTCAGGAAAAGGGCCACTGAACAACCAGTATCTCCTCCATGTTATATTCTTAAGGGCCATTGACAGATTTCTGGTTCAGAAGGGGGAAGAGAAGAAAAAGGAAAGAAGAGATAAAACAAGAAGGAAGAGAACATGATTTGAATGGATTGACAAATGAAGCAGTTTTAAGTTTTCATGGTTTTCATTGGTGTTAGATACAAATCTTTTTGTAGGACAATTTTTTAGCTTAAATTGTGTTTGGAAGCTTAAAGAATACAAACAATTAGATAGTCCTATTTTTCCCCCATTTGTTCTAAAACATCTCTCAAATAAACAATCTTATTCTTATTCAAAATTTCTTTAAAGTGACTACTACAAATCCAAATTGCCCCTGGTGAAACTGTGACAGAACAAAGCACATGTTTCAAAATTAAAGCAAGAAAACATGAAGGAAGCTGGTGATTAGCCTAGGGAAGTACAATTTTAGATTGAAAGTACTTCATGAGAATTTTGTATTATGTAATTCAATTTTGTAATAATGCTTGTAGTATGGGTCATTTTAGTAGAAGTGAGAGAGGCACATGGTAAGCTCTTTCAATCTAGAAACTAATGGCCTTTATTTCTATAGAATTTTGTTGTATTATTTCTTTGATAAATTTCTTCTCTCTTTATATATCACTACCTATTTTCATACTTCTGAATTCATAGACTGCTCTCCTAATTTTATTCTTTTTACTGTCTTAGTTTTAATCTTTTTGTCTTTTTGATCTACTTTCTGGAAATTTCTTAGATTTATATTCTCAACTGTTTACGGATATAAATATTTAAAATTTTCCATGATATTTATACTTTCTGGAGCCTTTTTCTGAGCCTATTCTTTTATTTTGTTGCATTTTGCTATTTTATAAATGCAATATCTCCTCTTTTCACTCTAAAGATACTAATTACATATCTTTGAAGTTTTCATTTCCTACTCAATTCATTCTATGGTTTGGTCTCTTCTTTCATGGTAGAGGATTTTTTTTTTGCTCTCTGGTGAATCTTGCATGCCCATGAAAATTTAAAATTGAGGGAGACACGAGCAGAGCTGTGTAAACTCTTGTGTACAAAAGTAGATCATTTAAGTCATGGGCTCACTAATCATTATAATGTATAAAAGATACACATCAAAATAGAATTACGGGTAAAGAACACTAACAGGCAATTCATAGAAGAGATATATGAAAGATTAAAACAATGAAAAAAAAAAAAAAGATGGAAAAGTTGCTTGGCTGAAGTGGTAGGCAAAAAAATACAAAATGAAACCATGAGTGTTTCCTTACTATTTCCCCCATCAGATTAGCAAAATGTAAAATATTCAATATATTCATGCGTTAAAAGTTGTGCTGGAATACGTACTCTCATGCATTGCTGATTGGTGACATTGAGTGACTGCTTTCAGTAATCCAGGGGTTCTTAACCTTTTTTGTTCCATGGACCACTTTGTCAGTCAGGTGAAAACCATGAACCCCATACTAAGTCCGCATGATACCGTGTATTATTTAATAAATATATCACGCCCGCACCAACATGTCCCCACAAGAATAATGTTTTTTCTGAATTTCAATTCAAGCTCACGGACCCCTGGTTTAGAACCCCTGTGTGAAATTCTCAATGCTATAATGTATGATCCAGTAATTTCACTTGATCACTACCTTGAAAATGCAAGTGCACTAAGAGATTTAGAAAAAGTTACTAACTTTGACACAATTTGTCACAATGATAAACTAGAAATATTCTAAAGGATCATCAATACATTATATGCAATACATTCTTACCATTGACTACTGTGATTTTTTAAAATGAGGTAATTGATAAAAGCTAAAATAGAAAATTTCTAATACATCCTTGACTGAAAAATAATGTGCATAGTAATATCTATGGCAAATTAATGTTAATTTTATTTTATAAAAGTCCCACAAGTAGTATACCATATATTTTAATATACTGATATGCAAATTGGCTCTGTGTAAACAGGTGCTCTCCTTCAGAGTTTGGCTCTCCTACCACGAAGATCAGCCAGAGGCGAAAGATGGCATCGGCTCTTGCTTTTCTGAGCCTGGCTCTTGTCCTGGGCATGGGGTCAGAGCTTTAGGAATTCCCCCATTGACAGGAATCTGAAGGCCTTCTCTGCTACCTATGTAATATACTCCCCCCTCCCAGGTGCTCTTTTGGGTCTTAAAGCCACTTTTTTTTTTTTTTTAAAGATTTATTTATTTATTTATTTATCCCCCCCTTGCTGCTTGTGTTTTACTGTGTCTATTTGCTGTGTGTTTCTTTCGTGTCTGCTTATCTCCCCCTTGCTGTGAGGTCCTGCTGCATCAGCCCACCGCACCGCGCAGGCCGGCCTGCTCTCACAAGGAGGCCCCGGGAAGCGAACCCGGTGCCTCCCACATGGTAAACGGGTGCTCTATCCATTGAGCCACACCCGCTTCCCTTAAAGCCACTTTTATTTCATTGCTGTTTACATTGCTTCAGCTGTCCACAAGGTGCTTCTGACTTCAGGGCAAGCTCTGGTAGGGTGAGCCACAGGGGATATCCTGCTTCAGACTGCTACCCAGTAGTTTGGCAATGACATACAGATAATCCAATATGCATATCGGGTTTACTCTGCTTGCTCTGGAACAGGCCCGGGGAGCCACAGTGGGAATGGAGTCTTGCTCCACATCACACAGGCATAAGGGAGGGTGCAGTGAGGGTGCTGCTAGCTTCTCCTGCAGGTTTTAAATTGTGTTTTCTTGATTCGGCATTCGCCTAGTTACTCAATCCTTTAACTATTTTCCAGAGTTTTGAGGAACATGGTTCTGCCAGTTTTTGCTAATGGTTCAAAGATTCTGTGGGTAAATGGAACCCTGGAGAACAGATTGGAGTTGCTTTTGTATCTTATATGAAGCAATGAATGATAGGGTTTATAAAACGTCTTGAGAGATTTTTCCAAATAAGGTTTTGCTAAGTCACTAAATGAAAAACGTATTTGCATACTTCATCAGGCTCATGTAAGTTATACTTTAGTTTAATACTATTGATGGGGTCAGAAATATAATCAGATGATGAGTTAAGCAATATTTAATTTGCAATACTCCTTAGTATTCTGATTTTTTAAAACCAATGTCCTATATTTTATGATGATTTCTGATCTAAGAAATAACCCATAAATTTGATTTTCTAATTCACTATATTTTAGTTCTGCTTTTTCAAACTATCAGGTCAAATGCTCCCAAAGGTTTTCAATTAATTCTTTTTAATAGCCATTAGAAAACTGCACGTATAGCTCCCTCTAACTTATATATGCTTATGATTTGACATATTTAAAGCCATTTTCATGTAAATGTTCCATTATCCAACCTTAGTATATTTTCCTCCAACAAAATCTAATAAAATTTTTTTTTAAAGTTAGTTCATGATATTTGCCACATACTTATAAAGTGTTGGTTCAAACAGAAATCATGGTTCTAGAGATTTCTGCCCAGTAGCTTGTCTAAAGAGATGCCTGCCCATGGTTGTCATCTGGTTTTCAAATCAGGTCAAACGACTCTAGAGATCTGCCTTTTGAGAATTAGACCAGACTCAATTTCACCTCTTCTAGTTTCTAGCTGTGTGACCTTGGGTAGGTTAATTAAGCTCCCTAATCTACAGTTTCTTCATCTCTGAAGCACACATAATAAAGTCCACTGCTTAGGTTTGTTATAAGAATAAATGAAAATATAAGTGTATGGTGACTGGTAGATCTTAAACTTAAGTACAAAGTTAATTTTTTATTATTATTTTGTTAACTTATATCTATCTCATCATCAATGAAGAAAATTTCTTCTTCAAATTCAGATTGGCCCACCTATAACCAAGGCAATTTTTAATATCTAATTACTACTCTAATCAAGGGAAGCAGAAGATTTAAGGTGTTTGAATATATCCTAAATTTGTAGGAGAATTTTCAGCCAGTAATAATAAAGGGGGATGGGTAAATAATGCATTCTCAAAGCATTCAAATAAATCTTAGAATTAAGTGTGGATGAACAAAATTTTTAGCTAGCTAAATGAGGTAATTTGTAAATTGCCACATGTAAACAAATACTTTGTTTTAGTGAATATAATAAGTGTAGACTCAAATGAATTATTGTTTAAATTTTAACTTTAACCTATAAAATATAGTATTATATTTGAAATTTAACATTTTTGTGATTGCTTCTTTAACTCAAAACTATACTTGCTTTTACCAAAGGTACCTGTAAGAACACTTTTATTTTTAAGAGTTTTCTGTTCTTAGGCTAATCACTCAATTGGTCTCTGATAGTTTTGTTTTCTAACTTTGGAGAATCAAGTGAAAAATCCTGGAGTCTTTAGGAATCAGAATGTGAATTTGTCCCAACTCTTATCTATTTACTTATATTCTTAGGAATTCAAGATAGTCACAGATGGATATTATGTAACCAGCATTTTGTGCTGCTCTAACATACTGTGTGTGTGTATATATATAAAATAAATTGCCAGCTAAGCTATTAAATGTTTAAGAGTTTTAATTGCTGTGTACTTCAAACATTTCTTATATTGTGCTATCTTGCACATGGAAACTAACAATTTTTTTAAGTTAATGGGATATGTCCTGCGTTTGGAATGTTTGAAAATTAGTTGCTAACCATTGGTAAGTAGATTAATTGACAAAACAAACAAGCAAACAAACTATGTAAAATTATAATTCATTGCTTTGAGCCATTAAAGAGCCAACACATTGTTAAATGCTAGTAATATGTTGCTTAAACAAGTGTCTGGATGGAAATAATAATTTATAAACCCAGTAGCACTCCTTGCTCTTTAAAGAAGTCATGCCTGTAATATCATGACATTTCCCCCCTTTAAAGTGGCTTTGGAAAGATTTTTTTTTATATTAAGTAGAACATTTTACTTGTATTTCAAACAACTTTTGGAAGTGTCAGGAAAGCCTGATGAAGGTTTCAAGTTTTCCTATTCACTGAAAAGTTTCTGCCTCTGTCATTCAAAGAATATCTTTTTATTAGACTTCCATTTCTATTGTAACTGTATGTTAATTATATTAAATCTGGCAATAATATATAATGACGAGCCACCAGAGCATCCATTTCAAAAGAAGGTAATCTACTGTGCTCTTCTCCTCTAATCATCTTAATTGCCATGCACTTTGGGTTTTCTCTATCTATGAATGCACTGAAGAATAGATTTCTTGTCTGTCAAAAAGTAAAATGCAAAGAATTCTCCAAGAATGTAAACAGTAAACAAAAATCTATTCAACAATATAAAAAACAGGAAATCGAGCAATATATTGGGAAAAATGGGGAAAACCTCCTTAAAAGGAAGATATATTTGAACATGGCAGAAAAATACTGTCATAGTTTTAGAATCATAAATGAACACATAAATAGAAATATCATAATAAAAATAATTTCATGAATTCAGCTTTTATAGGGATTAGCACAATATTCATCTTTATATTCCCTGTGAAAAATAGTCCATACAGGAAATTACTAGAATGCCCACAGTTATACTAAAAAAATGCACACGGTTTTGTTGGTTAGACATTCCTAGGAGATATGAGATACTTTATTTTAGCTTTTAGCTGTATCATTTAAATATGCATATTATATGCATAGATAAGACTACATAAACTATTGCTTTGCTGTATTAATTTTAAAACTTGGACAACTTCAAATAAGTCACATTTAGCTTAACTTCACTAGATATTTGAAGAGAATGAGATAGATTCCTATAAAAATAATTTATGAATCACTTTCTCATTAATTCTCATCTTTCCCAGAAAGTAACACCCTTCATGGTGTTGGAGATGGTGAGAAGGTCCAAGTCAATAGGGTCACTCTCTATGGTGGGTGGCATGGAGAGAATCTGCCCCCCATAGGTGCCAAGACATCCCAGGCTTGTTGTTCTTAGTACTTCCCACAAATGCAACACTTGATTCAACCATGATAAATGATTCTGCCTGGGTACGGGCAAAACTGTCTCATTAGAGAGAATTTAGGAAAAAATTGAGATGTATAGGTAGGAATAAAAGATCTTTGGAGATGTGAAGGGTCAGAGCAGATGGAAATATGGGGAAAAAAACCCAGAAAGAAAATCCAATAAAAGCACTCCCCTATCCCTCCTCTTATGAAGTTGCATTTTATTTGCAGTAATGGTTCTGTCCTGATCTCTAGTCAACCATTTACTTCCTCCTCTCAACCCCTGGTGGGCTCTGCAGTTCTGTGCTATCTGCTTTTCATAACCTTAGCTGCTTCCAAGTTACTTATAAATTTGTTGGCAGCAGAGAAATTGTACAGATTATCTCCATTCCCTCTGGTCCCAAAGTGTTTATTATTTAGTCATTACAAAATAGATATGTACTTAATTGTTTTCTAATTGTTTCATTCACCTGTTAGCCTCATTTCCTCAAAGATGTCATAGGCCCCTTGAGGGAAGGAATCTTGTTATTTTTTATGTTCACAACACTTAGCTCAAAGTACACTGTCAGTAAATATTGGGATATTGATAATACTTCTCTCGATGATCCATATTTTCCTTGTTTTGTGGATCTCTCTTTTTCTATAAAATTTTGTAGTTTCCAGTTAGGTACAGGGATGTTTTAAGAGAGGAAAAAATAGTTTACCTTGCCTTAAACTGAAAGGTCACATCAACATATACAGAAATAATAGACAAAGATAGAAATGCTTTTAAAAAAGTATTGAACCAAGGGAACAGATGTGGCTCAAGCAGTTGAGCGCCTGCTTCCCACATGGGAAGTCCTGGGTTCAGTTCCTGGTGCCTCCTAGAAAAAAACAAAAACAAACAACAAGCAAAACAAACGAGAAAATTAACTCAGGGGAGTTGATGAGGTTCAGTGGTTGAGTGCCAGCTTCCCTCATAGGAGGTCCTGGGTTCAATCCCCGGCCCCTGGTACCTTTAAAAAAAAAAATTGAGCTAGGATTAATTCTCTTATAAGTATAATCCACATTTGTATGAAAGATGGAGTTTCGAAGATACAATTAGGCCATAGGAACTCTTAACAAAGCAGTGAGTCTCAGTTTAGCTCTTGCCATTTTATTCTGTGGCGTCTTGGCCAACTGGGAAGAGGCGTTTTCCTCCTAAGTGTGGTCTTTCCAGTTATGACTCGGTTTTCTCCTAGATGTGGTATTTCTCTCTATGCATTGAAGAGATTGAAGTAGAAGATTCTTCTCCGTTCTACTTTAGTTTTATTCCTTTCCTAGATCACAAATGTGCATGCCCCAAATGCTAAGATGTTTGTAAGTGTTTTTTGATAATAGAATCTGCTCTACCTCGGTACTGTAGTCCACTTTTTCCAAGGTCCTAACACATAGGAGAAAGGACCAGAATATATCCTGAGTGAGAATCCTTCTACCAGGCCACTCTAGCGATTGTTCCTGTGACAATCTTAAAATTTTCAAGCACCTCCACTATCATTCCTTCGATGAGTTTATTATCTAATAGTTGGACTAACTAGATCTTAGTTGTATGGAAGTTAGTGTATAGCTAACAGCAAAATTCTTTTCATCCTTTTCCTTCCCAGTGTCCCCTTAAATCACCTTGCATGTTAACACCTGGAGTTGTAAAACTTCCAAATATCATCAGAGAAGTCTGAATTTGCAATTTTGATTTTGAAACCGCAATACAATGAAGATTAAATTCCAGGCCTTTCTAAATTTCCTTTTTGCAATCCTGAATTCTCTCTTCCCCACATGCCAGTTTAAAGATTAATTTAAGCTATTATGTAGTTGACACTTCCTGCTGGGAGAGTCATTGGAAACTAGGCGGCATGGAAGAGGTCTTGCTTAGCTATATAGATATCACTGTAGCAAATACAGGGACCTCAGTTTCTTTATAGCTCTACAACTGCATATTTAAAAATTCCCCTTTAGTCAAAGATGCTTACAACTGCCATTCATGTATATCTTCATTTTTTTTTTTTTTTGCAAGAAATCTTCTAACTGATCAAATCAGATGAACAATTTCCTTAAAACAGCACTGAGGTGATTTACTGATTTACTGTGCAATCTGTAGGATGGTGCATAAAGTAATATATACTTGGGACCCTCATCTCAAATTCATATTGGATAAAATTACTTAGCTTTACTGTCCTGTGATTACTGACATATTTCT